>OX608078.1:49527286-49562286 GCA_951509765.1 Sphenella marginata | reverse complement strand
GACTTATTGAAACGATATTTAGAGAAAGGGTTCAACATATAAATCTAACTCTTTCCTGTAAAAATAAACAAAATCGGTGAACGGACACGCCCACTTTTTGAACACAGTTCTGAAAAATTTCTTCGTAAAATTAAAATCGCGATATTTCCATAACTGTATAAGTTATATATATAAGATTTTACACACTTAATAAGCTTTTTAAGAAAAACTAAACTGCAAAAAAATTTTGTGGATTTTGTTGAAGTAGGCGTGGCGCCGCCCACTTTTCAGAAAAAAAGGTCTGTTATTTTCAAAAGCGATTGCTTGAAATTGCAAGAAGGTATTTCAATGAAAGTTAGTGAGATGCTTCCCAATAGTATGTAGTATACTCCTGCCAAAAATTATGCAAATCGAATGACAAACAAGCAAGATTTACGGGAAAGTAGTTAACTCCCTATTGCCTTTTTATACCTAGTAGTGCTTCGCACACAAGGTATATTAACTTCATTCGCCTAACGGTAGTATGTAACGGCATAAACGAATCGAGATAGATATTGACTTATATATATCAAAATGTTCAGGAGGAAAAGAGAAATTGATTGAGCCATGTCCGTCCGTCCGTCCGTCCGTCCGTCTGTCCGTCCGTCCGTCTGTGAACACGATAACTTGAGTAAATCTTGAAATATCTCAATGAAATTTGGTATGCAGGTTCCTTTTCACTTATCTCGGAGCGCTATTGAAAATAGGCAAAATCGGTTAAAAGCCACGCCCACTTTCTATATATATAATATTTTCGAAAATACAAAAAGAGTGATTATTCAGTACATAATACACCTATAAGGATAATATTTGGTGTGCACTTTAGCGTTAAGGCAAAAAATACATTTTTGAAGAAATTTTTAAAATGGGGCGTGGTACCGCCCACTTTTGATTAAGTCAAATTTGGAAATATTATTAATCATAACTCAAAAACCGCTGAAGATAGCAAAGTAAAATACAGCACACATATTTATATTAATACAGGCAATATTTCGAAAAAAAATTATCGAAATCGGGTTAGGTCCACGCCCAATTTTATACGAAAGATTTTGAAAAGGATCATAGATATATTGAATATGCTATAACTTTAGTTAAACTAGCTGTATATCATTTCTATTTCACCTCTAAAGTGATCGTGGGCAAAGAAAGTCGAAAACACAAAATTTTTGGAAAATGGGCGTGGCCCCGCCCCTTTATGGGGGATTATTCCATAAAACTTTCCATGCCATAACTCCGGTAAAAATTGACTTATTGAAACGATATTTAGAGAAAGGGTTCAACATATAAATCTAACTCTTTCCTGTAAAAATAAACAAAATCGGTGAACGGACACGCCCACTTTTTGAACACAGTTCTGAAAAATTTCTTCGTAAAATTAAAATCGCGATATTTCCATAACTGTATAAGTAATATATATAAGATATTACACACTTAATAAGCTTTTTAAGAAAAACTAAACTGCAAAAAAATTTTGTGGATTTTGTTGAAGTAGGCGTGGCGCCGCCCACTTTTCAGAAAAAAAGGTCTGTTATTTTCAAAAGCGATTGCTTGAAATTTCAAGAAGGTATTTCAATGAAAGTTAGTGAGATGCTTCCCAATAGTATGTAGTATACTCCTGCCAAAAATTATGCAAATCGAATGACAAACAAGCAAGATTTACGGGAAAGTAGTTAACTCCCTATTGCCTTTTTTTTATTAATTTTTTTTATTTTCATACCTTTCATAAGCCCCATGCAAAACTATTTATATTTTGTTATTTAGTGATAATTTAATTTACCACTTACAACAGAAGTGTTTTTAATCGAAAACAATCAGTTGTTTTATACCACCTTTTCAGGTATTAAAATAGACCTGAGTTAATTGGGATAACGCAACAGATCACTACTAGGTATTTAATGTTCGGTTACACCCGAACTTAGACTTCCTTAATTATTAATTTTTTTTATACCTTTCATGAACATGAAATGGTATTATAACTTTGGTCCGATGTTTGTAAGTATGAGAAGAAGAAGAGATAGACCCACTATTAAGTATACCGAAATGATCAGGGCGATGAGGCGAGTTGATTTAGCCATGTCCGTCTGTCCGTCCGTCCGTCCGTCCGTCCGTCCGTCCGTCTGTTTGAACGCAAACTAGTCCCTCAGTTTTAGAGATATCTCGATGAAATTTTGCAAGCAGGCGCCATTTTGCATAGGATTAATCATTTGTCGGAACCAGCAAGATCGGACCGATACATGTCATAGCTCCCATACAATCGATTGTTCCGATAAATGGGTTTTGGCCTATAACTTTTGCAATTCAAAAGCTAGGAACGTAAAATTTTGCGTGTTTAGTACATATTGTATTTGTAACGTGTGTAGTGAAAATGACTCAGATCGGACCAACATGACATATAGGTCCCATATAATCGATAGTTTCGATAAATGGGTTTTGGGCTATCAATTTTGCAGTTTACGAGCTAGGAACGTTAAACTTTGCAAGTTTGCTACATATTATATATGTAACATATGTAGGCAAAATCAGCCAGATCGGACCAACATAACGTATAGCTCCCATACAATCGATTGTTCCGATAAGTGTGGTTTGGCAATCATGAAAGGTATAAAGCCTTCGGCACAGCCGAAGACAGCCCTTACTTGTTTTATTTTCATACCTTTCATAAGCCCCATGCAAAACTATTTATATTTTGTTATTTAGTGATAATTTAATTTACCACTTACAACAGAAGTGTTTTTAATCGAAAACAATCAGTTGTTTTATACCACCTTTTCAGGTATTAAAATAGACCTGAGTTAATTGGGATAACGCAACAGATCACTACTAGGTATTTAATGTTCGGTTACACCCGAACTTAGACTTCCTTACTAGTTTTAAACAAAATTTATGTTCTGCTAGCTTTAGGCTAAACCTAGCAATATGCGTAACAGCGAAACAAGGCGATTAGCATAAAATTTATTATGCAAAAATTATGTGCTCCAAATGGGATCTTGAAATAACTTTACCCAAAAAAAGTGTTTAATGTTCTGCTAGCTTTGGGCTAAACCTAGCAGCGCAATATGCGTAAACAGTGAAACTAGGTGATTAGCGTAAATGTTATTATGCAGAAATTATGTGCTCCAAATGGGATCTTGAAATAAGCGCCCCAAAATAATGCTCGCCTATTTAAAAAAAAATTAATGTTCTGTTAACTTTAGGCTAAGCCTAGCAGAGCAATATGCGTCAACAGCGAAACAAGGCGATTAGCGTAAATGTTATTATGCAAAAGGTATGTGCTTCAAATGTGATCTTGAAATAACTTCCCCTAAAAAAATGCTCCCCTTTTTTTTTAAACAAAATTTATGTTCTGCTAGCTTTAGGCTAAACCTAGCAATATGCGTAACAGCGAAACAAGGCGATTAGCATAAATGTTATTATGCAAAAATTATGTGCTCCAAATGGGATCTTGAAATAACCTTACCCAAAAAAAGTGTTTAATGTTCTGCTAGCTATGGGATAGACCTAGCAGAGCAATATGCGTAAACAGTGAAACAAGGCGATTAGCGTAAATGTTATTGTGCAAAATTATGTGCTCCAAATGGGATCTTGAAATAACCTTACCCAAAAAAAGTGTTTAATGTTCTGCTAGCTTTGGGCTAAACCTAGCAGCGCAATATGCGTAAACAGTGAAACTAGGTGATTAGCGTAAGTGTTATTATGCAGAAATTATGTGCTCCAAATGGGATCTTGAAATAACTTCCCCTAAAAAAAATGCATCCCTTTTTTTTAAACAAAATTTATGTTCTGCTAGCTTTAGGCTAAACCTAGCAATATGCGTAACAGCGAAACAAGGCGATTAGCATAAATGTTATTATGCAAAAATTATGTGCTCCAAATGGGATCTTGAAATAACCTTACCCAAAAAAAGTGTTTAATGTTCTGCTAGCTATGGGATAGACCTAGCAGAGCAATATGCGTAAACAGTGAAACAAGGCGATTAGCGTAAATGTTATTGTGCAAATACCTTGTGCTCCAAATGGGATCTTGAAATAACCTTACCCAAAAAAAGTGTTTAATGTTCTGCTAGCTTTGGGCTAAACCTAGCAGCGCAATATGCGTAAACAGTGAAACTAGGTGATTAGCGTAAGTGTTATTATGCAGAAATTATGTGCTCCAAATGGGATCTTGAAATAACTTCCCCTAAAAAAAATGCATCCCTTTTTTTTTAAACAAAATTTATGTTCTGCTAGCTTTAAGCTAAACCTAGCAATATGCGTAACAGCGAAACAAGGCGATTAGCATAAAATTTATTATGCAAAAATTATGTGCTCCAAATGGGATCTTGAAATAACCTTACCCAAAAAAAGTTTTTAATGTTCTGCTAGCTTTGGGCTAAACCTAGCAGCGCAATATGCGTAAACAGTGAAACTAGGTGATTAGCGTAAATGTTATTATGCAGAAATTATGTGCTCCAAATGGGATCTTGAAATAAGCGCCCCAAAATAATGCTCGCCTATTTAAAAAGAAATTAATGTTGTGTTAACTTTAGGCTAAGCCTAGCAGAGCAATATGCGTCAACAGCGAAACAAGGCGATTAGCGTAAATGTTATTATGCAAAAGGTATGTGCTCCAAATGGGATCTTGAAATAACTTCCCCTAAAAAAATGCTCCCCTTTTTTTTTAAACAAAATTTATGTTCTGCTAGCTTTAGGCTAAACCTAGCAATATGCGTAACAGCGAAACAAGGCGATTAGCATAAATGTTATTATGCAAAAATTATGTGCTCCAAATGGGATCTTGAAATAACCTTACCCAAAAAAAGTGTTTAATGTTCTGCTAGCTATGGGATAGACCTAGCAGAGCAATATGCGTAAACAGTGAAACAAGGCGATTAGCGTAAATGTTATTGTGCAAAATTATGTGCTCCAAATGGGATCTTGAAATAACCTTACCCAAAAAAAGTGTTTAATGTTCTGCTAGCTTTGGGCTAAACCTAGCAGCGCAATATGCGTAAACAGTGAAACTAGGTGATTAGCGTAAGTGTTATTATGCAGAAATTATGTGCTCCAAATGGGATCTTGAAATAACTTCCCCTAAAAAAAATGCATCCCTTTTTTATACCTAGTAGTGCTTCGCACACAAGGTATATTAACTTTATTCGCCTAACTGTAGTATGTAACGGCATAAACGAATCGAGATAGATATTGACTTATATATATCAAAATGTTCAGGAGGAAAAGAGAAATTGATTGAGCCATGTCCGTCCGTCCGTCCGTCTGTCCGTCCGTCCGTCTGTGAACACGATAACTTGAGTAAATCTTGAGATATCTCAATGAAATTTGGTATGCAGGTTCCTTTTCACTTATCTCGGAGCGCTATTGAAAATAGGCAAAATCGGTTAAAAGCCACGCCCACTTTCTATATATATAATTTTTTCGAAAATACAAAAAGAGTGATTATTCAGTACATAATACACCTATAAGGATAATATTTGGTGTGCACTTTAGCGTTAAGGCAAAAAATACATTTTTGAAGAAATTTTTAAAATGGGGCGTGGTACCGCCCACTTTTGATTAAGTCAAATTTGGAAATATTATTAATCATAAATCAAAAACCGCTCAAGATAGCAAAGTGAAATTCAGCACACATATTTATATTAATACAGGCAATATTTCGGAAAAAAATTATCGAAATCGGGTTAGGTCCACTCCCAATTTTATACGAAAGATTTTGAAAAGGATCATAAATATATTGAATATGCTATAACTTTGCTTAAACTAGCTGTATATCATTTCTATTTCACCTCTAAAGTGTTCGTGGGCAAAGAAAGTCGAAAACACAAAATTTTTGGAAAATGGGCGTGGCCCCGCCCCTTTATGGGGGATTATTCCATAAAACTTTCCATGCCATAACTCCGGTAAAAATTGACTTATTGAAACGATATTTACAGAAAGTGTTCAACATATAAAGCTTACTCTTTGCTGTAAAAATAAACAAAATCGGTGAACGGACACGCCCACTTTTTGAACACAGTTCTAAAAAATTTCTTCGTAAAATTAAAATCGCGATATTTCCATAACTGTATAAGTTATATATATAAGATTTTACACACTTAATAAGCTTTTTAAGAAAAACTAAACTGCAAAAAAATTGTGTGGATTTTGTTGAAGTAGGCGTGGCGCCGCCCACTTTTCAGCAAAAAAGGTCTGTTATTTTCAAAAGCGATTGCTTGAAATTTCAAGAAGGTATTCCAATGAAAGTTAGTGGGATGCTTCCCAATAGTATGTAGTATACTCCTGCCAAAAATTATGCAAATCGAATGACAAACAAGCAAGATTTACGGGAAAGTAGTTAACTCCCTATTGCCTTTTTATACCTAGTAGTGCTTCGCACACAAGGTATATTAACTTCATTCGCCTAACGGTAGTATGTAACGGCATAAACGAATCGAGATAGATATTGACTTATATATATCAAAATGTTCAGGAGGAAAAGAGAAATTGATTGAGCCATGTCCGTCCGTCCGTCCGTCCGTCCGTCTGTCCGTCCGTCCGTCTGTGAACACGATAACTTGAGTAAATCTTGAGATATCTCAATGAAATTTGGTATGCAGGTTCCTTTTCACTTATCTCGGAGCGCTATTGAAAATAGGCAAAATCGGTTAAAAGCCACGCCCACTTTCTATATATATAATTTTTTCGAAAATACAAAAAGAGTGATTATTCAGTACATAATACACCTATAAGGATAATATTTGGTGTGCACTTTAGCGTTAAGGCAAAAAATACATTTTTGAAGAAATTTTTAAAATGGGGCGTGGTACCGCCCACTTTTGATTAAGTCAAATTTGGAAATATTATTAATCATAAATCAAAAACCGCTCAAGATAGCAAAGTGAAATTCAGCACACATATTTATATTAATACAGGCAATATTTCGAAAAAAAATTATCGAAATCGGGTTAGGTCCACTCCCAATTTTATACGAAAGATTTTGAAAAGGATCATAGATATATTGAATATGCTATAACTTTGCTTAAACTAGCTGTATATTATTTCTATTTCACCTCTAAAGTGTTCGTGGGCAAAGAAAGTCGAAAACACAAAATTTTTGGAAAATGGGCGTGGCCCCGCCCCTTTATGGGGGATTATTCCATAAAACTTTCCATGCCATAACTCCGGTAAAAATTGACTTATTGAAACGATATTTACAGAAAGTGTTCAACATATAAAGCTTACTCTTTGCTGTAAAAATAAACAAAATCGGTGAACGGACACGCCCACTTTTTGAACACAGTTCTAAAAAATTTCTTCGTAAAATTAAAATCGCGATATTTCCATAACTGTATAAGTTATATATATAAGATTTTACACACTTAATAAGCTTTTTAAGAAAAACTAAACTGCAAAAAAATTGTGTGGATTTTGTTGAAGTAGGCGTGGCGCCGCCCACTTTTCAGCAAAAAAGGTCTGTTATTTTCAAAAGCGATTGCTTGAAATTTCAAGAAGGTATTCCAATGAAAGTTAGTGGGATGCTTCCCAATAGTATGTAGTATACTCCTGCCAAAAATTATGCAAATCGAATGACAAACAAGCAAGATTTACGGGAAAGTAGTTAACTCCCTATTGCCTTTTTTTTTATTAATTTTTTTTATTTTCATACCTTTCATAAGCCCCATGCAAAACTATTTATATTTTGTTATTTAGTGATAATTTAATTTACCACTTACAACAGAAGTGTTTTTAATCGAAAACAATCAGTTGTTTTATACCACCTTTTCAGGTATTAAAATAGACCTGAGTTAATTGGGATAACGCAAAAGATCACTACTAGATATTTAATGTTCGGTTACACCCGAACTTAGACTTCCTTACTAGTTTTTATTAATTTTTTTTATTTTCATACCTTTCATAAGCCCCATGCAAAACTATTTATATTTTGTTATTTAGTGATAATTTAATTTACCACTTACAACAGAAGTGTTTTTAATCGAAAACAATCAGTTGTTTTATACCACCTTTTCAGGTATTAAAATAGACCTGAGTTAATTGGGATAACGCAACAGATCACTACTAGGTATTTAATGTTCGGTTACACCCGAACTTAGACTTCCTTACTAGTTTTTAAACAAAATTTATGTTCTGCTAGCTTTAGGCTAAACCTAGCAATATGCGTAACAGCGAAACAAGGCGATTAGCATAAAATGTATTATGCAAAAATTATGTGCTCCAAATGGGATCTTGAAATAACTTTACCCAAAAAAAGTGTTTAATGTTCTGCTAGCTTTGGGCTAAACCTAGCAGCGCAATATGCGTAAACAGTGAAACTAGGTGATTAGCGTAAATGTTATTATGCAGAAATTATGTGCTCCAAATGGGATCTTGAAATAAGCGCCCCAAAATAATGCTCGCCTATTTAAAAAAAATTAATGTTCTGCTAACTTTAGGCTAAGCCTAGTAGAGCAATATGCGTAACAGCGAAACAAGGCGATTAGCATAAAATTTATTATGCAAAAATTATGTGCTCCAAATGGGATCTTGAAATAACTTTACCCAAAAAAAGTGTTTAATGTTCTGCTAGCTTTGGGCTAAACCTAGCAGCGCAATATGCGTAAACAGTGAAACTAGGTGATTAGCGTAAATGTTATTATGCAGAAATTATGTGCTCCAAATGGGATCTTGAAATAAGCGCCCCAAAATAATGCTCGCCTATTTAAAAAAAAATTAATGTTCTGTTAACTTTAGGCTAAGCCTAGCAGAGCAATATGCGTCAACAGCGAAACAAGGCGATTAGCGTAAATGTTATTATGCAAAAGGTATGTGCTTCAAATGTGATCTTGAAATAACTTCCCCTAAAAAAATGCTCCCCTTTTTTTTTAAACAAAATTTATGTTCTGCTAGCTTTAGGCTAAACCTAGCAATATGCGTAACAGCGAAACTAGGCGATTAGCGTAAATGTTATTATGCAAAAGGTATGTGCTTCAAATGTGATCTTGAAATAACTTCCCCTAAAAAAATGCTCCCCTTTTTTTTTAAACAAAATTTATGTTCTGCTAGCTTTAGGCTAAACCTAGCAATATGCGTAACAGCGAAACAAGGCGATTAGCATAAATGTTATTATGCAAAAATTATGTGCTCCAAATGGGATCTTGAAATAACCTTACCCAAAAAAAGTGTTTAATGTTCTGCTAGCTATGGGATAGACCTAGCAGAGCAATATGCGTAAACAGTGAAACAAGGCGATTAGCGTAAATGTTATTGTGCAAATGCCTTGTGCTCCAAATGGGATCTTGAAATAACCTTACCCAAAAAAAGTGTTTAATGTTCTGCTAGCTTTGGGCTAAACCTAGCAGCGCAATATGCGTAAACAGTGAAACTAGGTGATTAGCGTAAGTGTTATTATGCAGAAATTATGTGCTCCAAATGGGATCTTGAAATAACTTCCCCTAAAAAAAATGCATCCCTTTTTTTTTAAACAAAATTTATGTTCTGCTAGCTTTAGGCTAAACCTAGCAATATGCGTAACAGCGAAACAAGGCGATTAGCATAAAATTTATTATGCAAAAATTATGTGCTCCAAATGGGATCTTGAAATAACCTTACCCAAAAAAAGTTTTTAATGTTCTGCTAGCTTTGGGCTAAACCTAGCAGCGCAATATGCGTAAACAGTGAAACTAGGTGATTAGCGTAAATGTTATTATGCAGAAATTATGTGCTCCAAATGGGATCTTGAAATAAGCGCCCCAAAATAATGCTCGCCTATTTAAAAAAAAATTAATGTTCTGTTAACTTTAGGCTAAGCCTAGCAGAGCAATATGCGTCAACAGCGAAACAAGGCGATTAGCGTAAATGTTATTATGCAAAAGGTATGTGCTCCAAATGGGATCTTGAAATAACTTCCCCTAAAAAAATGCTCCCCTTTTTTTTTAAACAAAATTTATGTTCTGCTAGCTTTAGGCTAAACCTAGCAATATGCGTAACAGCGAAACAAGGCGATTAGCATAAATGTTATTATGCAAAAATTATGTGCTCCAAATGGGATCTTTAAATAACCTTACCCAAAAAAAGTGTTTAATGTTCTGCTAGCTATGGGATAGACCTAGCAGAGCAATATGCGTAAACAGTGAAACAAGGCGATTAGCGTAAATGTTATTGTGCAAAATTATGTGCTCCAAATGGGATCTTGAAATAACTTTACCCAAAAAAAGTGTTTAATGTTCTGCTAGCTTTGGGCTAAACCTAGCAGCGCAATATGCGTAAACAGTGAAACTAGGTGATTAGCGTAAGTGTTATTATGCAGAAATTATGTGCTCCAAATGGGATCTTGAAATAACTTCCCCTAAAAAAAATGCATCCCTTTTTTTTTAAACAAAATTTATGTTCTGCTAGCTTTAGGCTAAACCTAGCAATATGCGTAAACAGTGAAACAAGGCGATTAGCGTAAATGTTATTATGCATAAATTATGTGCTCCAAATGGGATCTTGAAATAACCTCCCCTAAAAAAATGCTCCCCTTTATTTTAAAACAAAATTTATGTTCTGCTAGCTTTAGGCTAAACCTAGCAATATGCGTAACAGCGAAACTAGGAGATTAGCGTAAATGTTAGTATGCAGAAATTATGTGCTCCAAATGGGATCTTGGAATAACCTCTCCTAAAAAAATGCTCCCTTTTTTTTAAACAAAATTTATGTTCTGCTAGCTTTAGGCTAAACCTAGCAATATGCGTAAACAGTGAAACTAGGCGATTAGCGTAATGGTTCAGTTATGCTTGCATAGCAGGGCATAGCATAGCAATACACAGCACGTAAAAGAAAATGTTGATTATACTTCGCACAACGCACAGCCCCTCAAAATCAGATATTCGCGAAACATACAGAATTTCATGAGCTCGCACACATTCTTTCAGCTTTTCTTCTTCCATTACAACGCTTTTATTTGTTTTTTACTAAAATTTATAAGAATAATAAGCAAAAGCTTTGACAGTAGGTATGTTAAGTTACATAGAGATCAAAATTCAACAGACTTCTATGCCATGCTCTGGGTTGCCATGCGTTGTATAATCGAATACATGTAAAACCCATTTAACAGATATCGAAAATGACAGAACCCATGCAATGTATTGTCATGCTATGCAAGCATAACTGAACCATAAATGTTATTATGCAGAAATTATGTGCTCCAAATGGGATCTTGAAATAACTTCCCCTAAAAAAAATGCATCCCTTTTTTTTTAAACAAAATTTATGTTCTGCTAGCTTTAGGCTAAACCTAGCAATATGCGTAAACAGTGAAACAAGGCGATTAGCGTAAATGTTATTATGCATAAATTATGTGCTCCAAATGGGATCTTGAAATAACCTCCCCTAAAAAAATGCTCCCCTTTATTTTAAAACAAAATTTATGTTCTGCTAGCTTTAGGCTAAACCTAGCAATATGCGTAACAGCGAAACAAGGCGATTAGCATAAATGTTATTATGCAAAAATTATGTGCTCCAAATGGGATCTTGAAATAACCTTACCCAAAAAAAGTGTTTAATGTTCTGCTAGCTTTGGGCTAAACCTAGCAGCGCAATATGCGTAAACAGTGAAACTAGGTGATTAGCGTAAATGTTATTATGCAGAAATTATGTGCTCCAAATGGGATCTTGAAATAAGCGCCCCAAAATAATGCTCGCCTATTTAAAAAAAAATTAATGTTCTGCTAACTTTAGGCTAAGCCTAGTAGAGCAATATGCGTCGACAGTGAAACAAGGCGATTAGCGTAAATGTTATTATGCAAAAAGTATGTGCTCCAAATGGGATCTTGAAATAACTTCCCCTAAAAAAAATGCATCCCTTTTTTTTTAAACAAAATTTATGTTCTGCTAGCTTTAGGCTAAACCTAGCAATATGCGTAACAGCGAAACAAGGCGATTAGCATAAATGTTATTATGCAAAAATTATGTGCTCCAAATGGGATCTTGAAATAACCTTACCCAAAAAAAGTGTTTAATGTTCTGCTAGCTTTGGGCTAAACCTAGCAGCGCAATATGCGTAAACAGTGAAACTAGGTGATTAGCGTAAATGTTATTATGCAGAAATTATGTGCTCCAAGTGGGATCTTGAAATAACCAAAAACTTGCTCAATTGTTTTTAAAAAAACTAGATGGACCCGTGCGCGCCTTGCGCAAAGAACTTAACCACTACCCTCAGCGACATCTGCAACCCAGTAGATAAAGTCTCTGATTCACAATGGCGTTGCAGTAAAAATTGATTATTTTATGCATTCACAATTGTTTATTTAAACAAATTAATTTTTATAAGATACGCTTAAACAAAAGTACTGCTGTAATTAATAAATTATTTCGCATGTGGAGGTAACCCACACCTTTAAAACGATACCTTATTTATTAATATTGGTTCGAATTGAGAGCAGAAAATTATGAGCAAACACAAAAAGACCTTACATAAATAATATATACTAGTATATCCCGTGGTCGAAAATCGAAAACCTTAAATTAGTATAACTTATTAAATCCTATGTTCACCACTACCATCAGCGGCATCTGCAACCCAGTAGATAAAGTCTCTGATTCACAATGGCGTTGCAGTATAAATTGATTATTTTATGCATTCACAATTGTTTATTTAAACAAATTAATTTTTATAAAATACGCTTAAACAAAAGCACTGCTGTAATTAATAAATGATTTCGCATGTGGAGGTAACCCATACCTTTAAAATGATACCTTTTTTATTAATATTGGTTCGAAATGAGAACAAACAATTAGGAGCAAACACGAAAAGACCTTACAGAAATAATATATATGATGATTTTATGCCCTGCTGGCTTTAGGCCAAATTTATCAGATCAATATGCGTAAACAGTGAAACAAGGCGATTAGCGTAAATGTTATTATGCATAAATTATGTGCTCCAAATGGGATCTTGAAATAACCTCCCCTAAAAAAATGCTCCCCTTTATTTTAAAACAAAATTTATGTTCTGCTAGCTTTAGGCTAAACCTAGCAATATGCGTAACAGCGAAACAAGGCGATTAGCATAAATGTTATTATGCAAAAATTATGTGCTCCAAATGGGATCTTGAAATAACCTTACCCAAAAAAAGTGTTTAATGTTCTGCTAGCTTTGGGCTAAACCTAGCAGCGCAATATGCGTAAACAGTGAAACTAGGTGATTAGCGTAAATGTTATTATGCAGAAATTATGTGCTCCAAATGGGATCTTGAAATAAGCGCCCCAAAATAATGCTCGCCTATTTAAAAAAAAATTAATGTTCTGTTAACTTTAGGCTAAGCCTAGCAGAGCAGTATGCGTCAACAGCGAAACAAGGCGATTAGCGTAAATGTTATTATGCAAAAGGTATGTGCTCCAAATGGGATCTTGAAATAACTTCCCCTAAAAAAATGCTCCCCTTTTTTTTTAAACAAAATTTATGTTCTGCTAGCTTTAGGCTAAGCCTAGCAATATGCGTAACAGCGAAACAAGGCGATTAGCATAAATGTTATTATGCAAAAATTATGTGCTCCAAATGGGATCTTGAAATAACCTTACCCAAAAAAAGTGTTTAATGTTCTGCTAGCTATGGGATAGACCTAGCAGAGCAATATGCGTAAACAGTGAAACAAGGCGATTAGCGTAAATGTTATTGTGCAAAATTATGTGCTCCAAATGGGATCTTGAAATAACCTTACCCAAAAAAAGTGTTTAATGTTCTGCTAGCTATGGGATAGACCTAGCAGAGCAATATGCGTAAACAGTGAAACAAGGCGATTAGCGTAAATGTTATTGTGCAAAATTATGTGCTCCAAATGGGATCTTGCAATAAGCTCCCCCAAAATAATGCTCGCCTATTTAACCCTTCTGCTATGTTTGGGTCAATTTTACCCTATTTTAGGAAAAACTTAACGAGACTTATAGGGTTCGTTCATTGAATCATGTTGATTCTTCTTCCACTGGTTTTCTGCATTAAAAAGAAGGGGTTTGCTAACAAATTAAAACCATAATGGTTTTCAACACTACTAAAAATATCTTAAAGTGTTTTTGCTACACTTATTGTGTTACTGGGTCAATTTGACCCACCATGTGATTTAGAATACCCTAATTTATATGTACATTTTTAGGAAACTATTATAAAGAACAGTATTTATGGAAAATTGCATACATTTTTCCTATTTTTCGCATACCATCTTTATCAATTATTGAAAGCTTCATTAGTAGTAACAAATCTGCGAACCCCTGTTTCATGCATGAGTGCAAAAAACACTTTGTATGTCGTAGAAAATTTGCCGCTTCTTCTTCACTGTCATAGAGAAACATACTTCGCAATAAGCAGCTTAGTATGTAAAAACTGCCAGTAAAACATTATCAATAAATACAAATCTTTTCTATATTAAAAAAATTATAAGTAGCGCTAAGTTTTCATGAGTGGGTCAAATTGACCCAAAACACTATAAGTGCGATTTTCTTCTAACGTAGCAGAAGGGTTAAAAAAAAAGTTAATGTTCTGCTAGCTTTAGGCTAAGCCTAGCAATATGCGTAAACAGTGAAACAAAGCGATTAGCGTAAATGTTATTATGCAGAAATTATGTGCTCCAAGTGGGATCTTGAAATAACCAAAAACTTGCTCAATTGTTTTTAAAAAAACTAGATGGACCCGTGCGCGCCTTGCGCAAAGAACTTAACCACTACCCTCAGCGACATCTGCAACCCAGTAGATAAAGTCTCTGATTCACAATGGCGTTGCAGTAAAAATTGATTATTTTATGCATTCACAATTGTTTATTTAAACAAATTAATTTTTATAAGATACGCTTAAACAAAAGTACTGCTGTAATTAATAAATTATTTCGCATGTGGAGGTAACCCACACCTTTAAAACGATACCTTATTTATTAATATTGGTTCGAATTGAGAGCAGAAAATTATGAGCAAACACAAAAAGACCTTACATAAATAATATATACTAGTATATCCCGTGGTCGAAAATCGAAAACCTTAAATTAGTATAACTTATTAAATCCTATGTTCACCACTACCATCAGCGGCATCTGCAACCCAGTAGATAAAGTCTCTGATTCACAATGGCGTTGCAGTATAAATTGATTATTTTATGCATTCACAATTGTTTATTTAAACAAATTAATTTTTATAAAATACGCTTAAACAAAAGCACTGCTGTAATTAATAAATGATTTCGCATGTGGAGGTAACCCATACCTTTAAAATGATACCTTTTTTATTAATATTGGTTCGAAATGAGAATAAACAATTAGGAGCAAACACGAAAAGACCTTACAGAAATAATATATATGATGATTTTATGCCCTGCTGGCTTTAGGCCAAATTTATCAGATCAATATGCGTAAACAGTCAAACAAGCCGATTAACGCAAATGTTATTATGCAAAAATTATGTGCTCCAAATGGCATCTTGAAATAAGCTCCCCCAAAAAATTGGTCTACTTTTTTAAAACAAAATTGATTTTCTGCTAGCTTTAGGCTCAACCTAGCAATATGCGTAAACAGTGAACCAACACGATTATCGCAAATGTTACTATACAAAAATTATGTGCTCCAAGTGGGATCTTGAAATAACCTGCCCCAAAAAATTGCTCAATTGTTTTTTAAAAAAATTCTATGTTCTGCTAGCTTTAGGCTAAATTTATCAAAGCAATATGCTCCCAATGGCATCTTGAAATAACCTCCTGAAAAAACTTGCTGCCCTTTTTAAAAGCAACATCGATGTTCTGCTAGCTTAAGGCTAAGCCTAGCAATATGCGTCAACAGTGAAACAAGACGCAAATGTTATTATGCAGATATTATGTGCTCCAAATGGGATCTTGAAATAACCTCCCCCAAAAAATTGCTCCCGTTTTTTTAAAACAAAATTGATGTTCTGCTAGCTTTAGGCTAAGCCTAGCAATATGCGTCAACAGTGAAACAAGACGCAAATGTTATTATGCAAAAATTATGTGCTCCAAATGGGATCTTGAAATGAGCGCCCCAAAATAATGCTCGCTTATTTAAAAAAAAAATAATTTAATGTTGTGCTAGCTTTAGGCTGAACCTAGCAATATGCCTAACAGTTAAACAAGGCGATTAGCGTAAATGTTATTATGCAGAAATTATGTGCTCCAAATGGGATCTTGAACAAACCTCCCCCAAAAAATGCTCCCCTTTTTTTTAAAACAAAATTTATGTTCTGCTAGCTTTAGGCTAAACCTAGCAATATGCGTAACAGCGAAACTAGGAGATTAGCGTAAATGTTAGTATGCAGAAATTATGTGCTCCAAATGGGATCTTGGAATAACCACCCCTAAAAAAATGCTCGCCTATTTAAAAAATAATTAATGTTCTGCTAGCTTTAGGATAAGCCTAGCAGAGCAATATGCGTCAACAGTGAAACAAGGCGATTAGCGTAAATGTTATTATGCAAAAGGTATGTGCTCCAAATGGGATCTTGAAATAACTTCCCCTAAAAAAATGCTCCCCTTTTTTTTTAAACAAAATTTATGTTCTGCTAGCTTTAGGCTAAACCTAGCAATATGCGTAACAGCGAAACAAGGCGATTAGCATAAATGTTATTATGCAAAAATTATGTGCTCCAAATGGGATCTTGAAATAACCTTACCCAAAAAAAGTGTTTAATGTTCTGCTAGCTATGGGATAGACCTAGCAGAGCAATATGCGTAAACAGTGAAACAAGGCGATTAGCGTAAATGTTATTGTGCAAAATTATGTGCTCCAAATGGGATCTTGAAATAACCTTACCCAAAAAAAGTGTTTAATGTTCTGCTAGCTTTGGGCTAAACCTAGCAGCGCAATATGCGTAAACAGTGAAACTAGGTGATTAGCGTAAATGTTATTATGCAGAAATTATGTGCTCCAAATGGGATCTTGAAATAAGCGCCCCAAAATAATGCTCGCCTATTTAAAAAAAAATTAATGTTCTGCTAACTTTAGGCTAAGCCTAGCAATAACTTCCCCTAAAAAAAATGCATCCCTTTTTTTTTAAACAAAATTTATGTTCTGCTAGCTTTAGGCTAAACCTAGCAATATGCGTAACAGCGAAACAAGGCGATTAGCATAAATGTTATTATGCAAAAATTATGTGCTCCAAATGGGATCTTGAAATAACCTTACCCAAAAAAAGTGTTTAATGTTCTGCTAGCTATGGGATAGACCTAGCAGAGCAATATGCGTAAACAGTGAAACAAGGCGATTAGCGTAAATGTTATTGTGCAAAATTATGTGCTCCAAATGGGATCTTGAAATAAGCTCCCCCAAAATAATGCTCGCCTATTTAACCCTTCTGCTATGTTTGGGTCAATTTTACCCTATTTTAGGAAAAACTTAACGAGACTTATAGGGTTCGTTCATTGAATCATGTTGATTCTCTTCCACTGGTTTTCTGCATTAAAAAGAAGGGGTTTGCTAACAAATTAAAACTATAATGGTTTTCAACACTACTAAAAATATCTTAAAGTGTTTTTGCTACACTTATTGTGTTACTGGGTCAATTTGACCCACCATGTGATTTAGAATACCCTAATTTATATGTATATTTTTAGGAAACTATTATAAAGAACAGTATTTATGGAAAATTACATACATTTTTCCTATTTTTCGCATACCATCTTTATCAATTATTGAAAGCTTCATTAGTACTAACAAATCTGCGAGCCCCTGTTTCATGCATGAGTGCAAAAAACACTTTGTATGTCGTAGAAAATTTGCCGCTTCTTCTTCACTGTCATAGAGAAACATACTTCGCAATAAGCAGCTTAGTATGTAAAAACTGCCAGTAAAACATTATCAATAAATACAAATCTTTTCTATATTAAATAATAAATAATTTTATATGAAAACAAAAATGAAGTTTGGTTGAAAAAATTATAAGTAGCGCTAAGTTTTCATGAGTGGGTCAAATTGACCCAAAACACTATAAGTGCGATTTTCTTCTAACGTAGCAGAAGGGTTAAAAAAAAAGTTAATGTTCTGCTAGCTTTAGGCTAAGCCTAGTAGAGCAATATGCGTCGACAGTGAAACAAGGCGATTAGCGTAAATGTTATTATGCATAAATTATGTGCTCCAAATGGGATCTTGAAATAACCTCCCCTAAAAAAATGCTCCCCTTTATTTTAAAACAAAATTTATGTTCTGCTAGCTTTAGGCTAAACCTAGCAATATGCGTAACAGCGAAACAAGGCGATTAGCATAAATGTTATTATGCAAAAATTATGTGCTCCAAATGGGATCTTGAAATAACCTTACCCAAAAAAAGTGTTTAATGTTCTGCTAGCTTTGGGCTAAACCTAGCAGCGCAATATGCGTAAACAGTGAAACTAGGTGATTAGCGTAAATGTTATTATGCAGAAATTATGTGCTCCAAATGGGATCTTGAAATAAGCGCCCCAAAATAATGCTCGCCTATTTAAAAAAAATTAATGTTCTGCTAACTTTAGGCTAAGCCTAGTAGAGCAATATGCGTCGACAGTGAAACAAGGCGATTAGCGTAAATGTTATTATGCATAAATTATGTGCTCCAAATGGGATCTTGAAATAACCTCCCCTAAAAAAATGCTCCCCTTTATTTTAAAACAAAATTTATGTTCTGCTAGCTTTAGGCTAAACCTAGCAATATGCGTAACAGCGAAACAAGGCGATTAGCATAAATGTTATTATGCAAAAATTATGTGCTCCAAATGGGATCTTGAAATAACCTTACCCAAAAAAAGTGTTTAATGTTCTGCTAGCTTTGGGCTAAACCTAGCAGCGCAATATGCGTAAACAGTGAAACTAGGTGATTAGCGTAAATGTTATTATGCAGAAATTATGTGCTCCAAATGGGATCTTGAAATAAGCGCCCCAAAATAATGCTCGCCTATTTAAAAAAAAATTAATGTTCTGTTAACTTTAGGCTAAGCCTAGCAGAGCAGTATGCGTCAACAGCGAAACAAGGCGATTAGCGTAAATGTTATTATGCAAAAGGTATGTGCTCCAAATGGGATCTTGAAATAACTTCCCCTAAAAAAATGCTCCCCTTTTTTTTTAAACAAAATTTATGTTCTGCTAGCTTTAGGCTAAGCCTAGCAATATGCGTAACAGCGAAACAAGGCGATTAGCATAAATGTTATTATGCAAAAATTATGTGCTCCAAATGGGATCTTGAAATAACCTTACCCAAAAAAAGTGTTTAATGTTCTGCTAGCTATGGGATAGACCTAGCAGAGCAATATGCGTAAACAGTGAAACAAGGCGATTAGCGTAAATGTTATTGTGCAAAATTATGTGCTCCAAATGGGATCTTGAAATAACCTTACCCAAAAAAAGTGTTTAATGTTCTGCTAGCTATGGGATAGACCTAGCAGAGCAATATGCGTAAACAGTGAAACAAGGCGATTAGCGTAAATGTTATTGTGCAAAATTATGTGCTCCAAATGGGATCTTGCAATAAGCTCCCCCAAAATAATGCTCGCCTATTTAACCCTTCTGCTATGTTTGGGTCAATTTTACCCTATTTTAGGAAAAACTTAACGAGACTTATAGGGTTCGTTCATTGAATCATGTTGATTCTTCTTCCACTGGTTTTCTGCATTAAAAAGAAGGGGTTTGCTAACAAATTAAAACCATAATGGTTTTCAACACTACTAAAAATATCTTAAAGTGTTTTTGCTACACTTATTGTGTTACTGGGTCAATTTGACCCACCATGTGATTTAGAATACCCTAATTTATATGTACATTTTTAGGAAACTATTATAAAGAACAGTATTTATGGAAAATTGCATACATTTTTCCTATTTTTCGCATACCATCTTTATCAATTATTGAAAGCTTCATTAGTAGTAACAAATCTGCGAACCCCTGTTTCATGCATGAGTGCAAAAAACACTTTGTATGTCGTAGAAAATTTGCCGCTTCTTCTTCACTGTCATAGAGAAACATACTTCGCAATAAGCAGCTTAGTATGTAAAAACTGCCAGTAAAACATTATCAATAAATACAAATCTTTTCTATATTAAAAAAATTATAAGTAGCGCTAAGTTTTCATGAGTGGGTCAAATTGACCCAAAACACTATAAGTGCGATTTTCTTCTAACGTAGCAGAAGGGTTAAAAAAAAAGTTAATGTTCTGCTAGCTTTAGGCTAAGCCTAGCAATATGCGTAAACAGTGAAACAAAGCGATTAGCGTAAATGTTATTATGCAGAAATTATGTGCTCCAAGTGGGATCTTGAAATAACCAAAAACTTGCTCAATTGTTTTTAAAAAAACTAGATGGACCCGTGCGCGCCTTGCGCAAAGAACTTAACCACTACCCTCAGCGACATCTGCAACCCAGTAGATAAAGTCTCTGATTCACAATGGCGTTGCAGTAAAAATTGATTATTTTATGCATTCACAATTGTTTATTTAAACAAATTAATTTTTATAAGATACGCTTAAACAAAAGTACTGCTGTAATTAATAAATTATTTCGCATGTGGAGGTAACCCACACCTTTAAAACGATACCTTATTTATTAATATTGGTTCGAATTGAGAGCAGAAAATTATGAGCAAACACAAAAAGACCTTACATAAATAATATATACTAGTATATCCCGTGGTCGAAAATCGAAAACCTTAAATTAGTATAACTTATTAAATCCTATGTTCACCACTACCATCAGCGGCATCTGCAACCCAGTAGATAAAGTCTCTGATTCACAATGGCGTTGCAGTATAAATTGATTATTTTATGCATTCACAATTGTTTATTTAAACAAATTAATTTTTATAAAATACGCTTAAACAAAAGCACTGCTGTAATTAATAAATGATTTCGCATGTGGAGGTAACCCATACCTTTAAAATGATACCTTTTTTATTAATATTGGTTCGAAATGAGAATAAACAATTAGGAGCAAACACGAAAAGACCTTACAGAAATAATATATATGATGATTTTATGCCCTGCTGGCTTTAGGCCAAATTTATCAGATCAATATGCGTAAACAGTCAAACAAGCCGATTAACGCAAATGTTATTATGCAAAAATTATGTGCTCCAAATGGCATCTTGAAATAAGCTCCCCCAAAAAATTGGTCTACTTTTTTAAAACAAAATTGATTTTCTGCTAGCTTTAGGCTCAACCTAGCAATATGCGTAAACAGTGAACCAACACGATTATCGCAAATGTTACTATACAAAAATTATGTGCTCCAAGTGGGATCTTGAAATAACCTGCCCCAAAAAATTGCTCAATTGTTTTTTAAAAAAATTCTATGTTCTGCTAGCTTTAGGCTAAATTTATCAAAGCAATATGCTCCCAATGGCATCTTGAAATAACCTCCTGAAAAAACTTGCTGCCCTTTTTAAAAGCAACATCGATGTTCTGCTAGCTTAAGGCTAAGCCTAGCAATATGCGTCAACAGTGAAACAAGACGCAAATGTTATTATGCAGATATTATGTGCTCCAAATGGGATCTTGAAATAACCTCCCCCAAAAAATTGCTCCCGTTTTTTTAAAACAAAATTGATGTTCTGCTAGCTTTAGGCTAAGCCTAGCAATATGCGTCAACAGTGAAACAAGACGCAAATGTTATTATGCAAAAATTATGTGCTCCAAATGGGATCTTGAAATGAGCGCCCCAAAATAATGCTCGCTTATTTAAAAAAAAAATAATTTAATGTTGTGCTAGCTTTAGGCTGAACCTAGCAATATGCCTAACAGTTAAACAAGGCGATTAGCGTAAATGTTATTATGCAGAAATTATGTGCTCCAAATGGGATCTTGAACAAACCTCCCCCAAAAAATGCTCCCCTTTTTTTTAAAACAAAATTTATGTTCTGCTAGCTTTAGGCTAAACCTAGCAATATGCGTAACAGCGAAACTAGGAGATTAGCGTAAATGTTAGTATGCAGAAATTATGTGCTCCAAATGGGATCTTGGAATAACCACCCCTAAAAAAATGCTCGCCTATTTAAAAAATAATTAATGTTCTGCTAGCTTTAGGATAAGCCTAGCAGAGCAATATGCGTCAACAGTGAAACAAGGCGATTAGCGTAAATGTTATTATGCAAAAGGTATGTGCTCCAAATGGGATCTTGAAATAACTTCCCCTAAAAAAATGCTCCCCCTTTTTTTTAAACAAAATTTATGTTCTGCTAGCTTTAGGCTAAACCTAGCAATATGCGTAACAGCGAAACAAGGCGATTAGCATAAATGTTATTATGCAAAAATTATGTGCTCCAAATGGGATCTTGAAATAACCTTACCCAAAAAAAGTGTTTAATGTTCTGCTAGCTATGGGATAGACCTAGCAGAGCAATATGCGTAAACAGTGAAACAAGGCGATTAGCGTAAATGTTATTGTGCAAAATTATGTGCTCCAAATGGGATCTTGAAATAACCTTACCCAAAAAAAGTGTTTAATGTTCTGCTAGCTTTGGGCTAAACCTAGCAGCGCAATATGCGTAAACAGTGAAACTAGGTGATTAGCGTAAATGTTATTATGCAGAAATTATGTGCTCCAAATGGGATCTTGAAATAAGCGCCCCAAAATAATGCTCGCCTATTTAAAAAAAAATTAATGTTCTGCTAACTTTAGGCTAAGCCTAGCAATAACTTCCCCTAAAAAAAATGCATCCCTTTTTTTTTAAACAAAATTTATGTTCTGCTAGCTTTAGGCTAAACCTAGCAATATGCGTAACAGCGAAACAAGGCGATTAGCATAAATGTTATTATGCAAAAATTATGTGCTCCAAATGGGATCTTGAAATAACCTTACCCAAAAAAAGTGTTTAATGTTCTGCTAGCTATGGGATAGACCTAGCAGAGCAATATGCGTAAACAGTGAAACAAGGCGATTAGCGTAAATGTTATTGTGCAAAATTATGTGCTCCAAATGGGATCTTGAAATAAGCTCCCCCAAAATAATGCTCGCCTATTTAACCCTTCTGCTATGTTTGGGTCAATTTTACCCTATTTTAGGAAAAACTTAACGAGACTTATAGGGTTCGTTCATTGAATCATGTTGATTCTCTTCCACTGGTTTTCTGCATTAAAAAGAAGGGGTTTGCTAACAAATTAAAACTATAATGGTTTTCAACACTACTAAAAATATCTTAAAGTGTTTTTGCTACACTTATTGTGTTACTGGGTCAATTTGACCCACCATGTGATTTAGAATACCCTAATTTATATGTATATTTTTAGGAAACTATTATAAAGAACAGTATTTATGGAAAATTACATACATTTTTCCTATTTTTCGCATACCATCTTTATCAATTATTGAAAGCTTCATTAGTACTAACAAATCTGCGAACCCCTGTTTCATGCATGAGTGCAAAAAACACTTTGTATGTCGTAGAAAATTTGCCGCTTCTTCTTCACTGTCATAGAGAAACATACTTCGCAATAAGCAGCTTAGTATGTAAAAACTGCCAGTAAAACATTATCAATAAATACAAATCTTTTCTATATTAAATAATAAATAATTTTATATGAAAACAAAAATGAAGTTTGGTTGAAAAAATTATAAGTAGCGCTAAGTTTTCATGAGTGGGTCAAATTGACCCAAAACACTATAAGTGCGATTTTCTTCTAACGTAGCAGAAGGGTTAAAAAAAAAGTTAATGTTCTGCTAGCTTTAGGCTAAGCCTAGCAATATGCGTAAACAGTGAATCAAAGCGATTAGCGTAAATGTTATTATGCAGAAATTATGTGCTCCAAGTGGGATCTTGAAATAACCAAAAAATTGCTCAATTGTTTTTAAAAAAACTAGATGGACCCGTGCGCGCCTTGCGCGAAGAACTTAACCACTACCCTCAGCGACATCTGCAACCCAGTAGATAAAGTCTCTGATTCACAATGGCGTTGCAGTAAAAATTTATTATTTTATGCATTCACAATTGTTTATTTAAACAAATTAATTTTTATAAGATACGCTTAAACAAAAGTACTGCTGTAATTAATAAATGATTTCGCATGTGGAGGTAACCCACACCTTTAAAACGATACCTTATTTATTAATATTGGTTCGAATTGAGAGCAGAAAATTATGAGCAAACACAAAAAGACCTTACATAAATAATATATACTAGTATATCCCGTGGTCGAAAATCGAAAACCTTAAATTAGTATAACTTATTAAATCCTATGTTCACCACTACCATCAGCGGCATCTGCAACCCAGTAGATAAAGTCTCTGATTCACAATGGCGTTGCAGTACAAATTGATTATTTTATGCATTCACAATTGTTTATTTAAACAAATTAATTTTTATAAAATACGCTTAAACAAAAGCACTGCTGTAATTAATAAATGATTTCGCATGTGGAGTTAACCCATACCTTTAAAATGATACCTTTTTTATTAATATTGGTTCGAAATGAGAACAAACAATTAGGAGCAAACACGAAAAGACCTTACAGAAATAATATATATGATGGTTTTATGCCCTGCTGGCTTTAGGCCAAATTTATCAGATCAATATGCGTAAACAGTCAAACAAGCCGATTAACGCAAATGTTATTATGCAAAAATTATGTGCTCCAAATGGCATCTTGAAATAAGCTCCCCCAAAAAATTGGTCTACTTTTTTAAAACAAAATTGATTTTCTGCTAGCTTTAGGCTCAACCTAGCAATATGCGTAAACAGCGAAACAAGGCGATTAGCATAAATGTTATTATGCAAAAATTATGTGCTCCAAATGGGATCTTGAAATAACCTTACCCAAAAAAAGTGTTTAATGTTCTGCTAGCTATGGGATAGACCTAGCAGAGCAATATGCGTAAACAGTGAAACAAGGCGATTAGCGTAAATGTTATTGTGCAAATGCCTTGTGCTCCAAATGGGATCTTGAAATAACCTTACCCAAAAAAAGTGTTTAATGTTCTGCTAGCTTTGGGCTAAACCTAGCAGCGCAATATGCGTAAACAGTGAAACTAGGTGATTAGCGTAAGTGTTATTATGCAGAAATTATGTGCTCCAAATGGGATCTTGAAATAACTTCCCCTAAAAAAAATGCATCCCTTTTTTTTTAAACAAAATTTATGTTCTGCTAGCTTTAGGCTAAACCTAGCAATATGCGTAACAGCGAAACAAGGCGATTAGCATAAAATTTATTATGCAAAAATTATGTGCTCCAAATGGGATCTTGAAATAACCTTACCCAAAAAAAGTTTTTAATGTTCTGCTAGCTTTGGGCTAAACCTAGCAGCGCAATATGCGTAAACAGTGAAACTAGGTGATTAGCGTAAATGTTATTATGCAGAAATTATGTGCTCCAAATGGGATCTTGAAATAAGCGCCCCAAAATAATGCTCGCCTATTTAAAAAAAAATTAATGTTCTGTTAACTTTAGGCTAAGCCTAGCAGAGCAATATGCGTCAACAGCGAAACAAGGCGATTAGCGTAAATGTTATTATGCAAAAGGTATGTGCTCCAAATGGGATCTTGAAATAACTTCCCCTAAAAAAATGCTCCCCTTTTTTTTTAAACAAAATTTATGTTCTGCTAGCTTTAGGCTAAACCTAGCAATATGCGTAACAGCGAAACAAGGCGATTAGCATAAATGTTATTATGCAAAAATTATGTGCTCCAAATGGGATCTTGAAATAACCTTACCCAAAAAAAGTGTTTAATGTTCTGCTAGCTATGGGATAGACCTAGCAGAGCAATATGCGTAAACAGTGAAACAAGGCGATAAGCGTAAATGTTATTGTGCAAAATTATGTGCTCCAAATGGGATCTTGAAATAACCTTACCCAAAAAAAGTGTTTAATGTTCTGCTAGCTTTGGGCTAAACCTAGCAGCGCAATATGCGTAAACAGTGAAACTAGGTGATTAGCGTAAGTGTTATTATGCAGAAATTATGTGCTCCAAATGGGATCTTGAAATAACTTCCCCTAAAAAAAATGCATCCCTTTTTTTTTAAACAAAATTTATGTTCTGCTAGCTTTAGGCTAAACCTAGCAATATGCGTAAACAGTGAAATAAGGCGATTAGCGTAAATGTTATTATGCATAAATTATGTGCTCCAAATGGGATCTTGAAATAACCTCCCCTAAAAAAATGCTCCCCTTTATTTTAAAACAAAATTTATGTTCTGCTAGCTTTAGGCTAAACCTAGCAATATGCGTAACAGCGAAACTAGGAGATTAGCGTAAATGTTAGTATGCAGAAATTATGTGCTCCAAATGGGATCTTGGAATAACCTCTCCTAAAAAAATGCTCCCTTTTTTTTAAACAAAATTTATGTTCTGCTAGCTTTAGGCTAAACCTAGCAATATGCGTAAACAGTGAAACTAGGCGATTAGCGTAATGGTTCAGTTATGCTTGCATAGCAGGGCATAGCATAGCAATACACAGCACGTAAAAGAAAATGTTGATTATACTTCGCACAACGCACAGCCCCTCAAAATCAGATATTCGCGAAACATACAGAATTTCATGAGCTCGCACACATTCTTTCAGCTTTTCTTCTTCCATTACAACGCTTTTATTTGTTTTTTACTAAAATTTATAAGAATAATAAGCAAAAGCTTTGACAGTAGGTATGTTAAGTTACATAGAGATCAAAATTCAACAGACTTCTATGCCATGCTCTGGGTTGCCATGCGTTGTATAATCGAATACATGTAAAACCCATTTAACAGATATCGAAAATGACAGAACCCATGCAATGTATTGTCATGCTATGCAAGCATAACTGAACCATAAATGTTATTATGCAGAAATTATGTGCTCCAAATGGGATCTTGAAATAAGCGCCCCAAAATAATGCTCGCCTATTTAAAAAAAATTAATGTTCTGCTAACTTTAGGCTAAGCCTAGTAGAGCAATATGCGTCGACAGCGAAACAAGGCGATTAGCATAAATGTTATTATGCAAAAATTATGTGCTCCAAATGGGATCTTGAAATAACCTTACCCAAAAAAAGTGTTTAATGTTCTGCTAGCTTTGGGCTAAACCTAGCAGCGCAATATGCGTAAACAGTGAAACTAGGTGATTAGCGTAAATGTTATTATGCAGAAATTATGTGCTCCAAATGGGATCTTGAAATAAGCGCCCCAAAATAATGCTCGCCTATTTAAAAAAAAATTTATGTTCTGTTAACTTTAGGCTAAGCCTAGCAGAGCAATATGCGTCAACAGCGAAACAAGGCGATTAGCGTAAATGTTATTATGCAAAAGGTATGTGCTCCAAATGGGATCCTGAAATAACTTCCCCTAAAAAAATGCTCCCCTTTTTTATACCTAGTAGTGCTTCGCACACAAGGTATATTAACTTCATTCGCCTAACGGTAGTATGTAACGGCATAAACGAATCGAGATAGATATTGACTTATATATATCAAAATGTTCAGGAGGAAAAGAGAAATTGATTGAGCCATGTCCGTCCGTCCGTCCGTCCGTCCGTCTGTCCGTCCGTCCGTCTGTGAACACGATAACTTGAGTAAATCTTGAAATATCTCAATGAAATTTGGTATGCAGGTTCCTTTTCACTTATCTCGGAGCGCTATTGAAAATAGGCAAAATCGGTTAAAAGCCACGCCCACTTTCTATATATATAATATTTTCGAAAATACAAAAAGAGTGATTATTCAGTACATAATACACCTATAAGGATAATATTTGGTGTGCACTTTAGCGTTAAGGCAAAAAATACATTTTTGAAGAAATTTTTAAAATGGGGCGTGGTACCGCCCACTTTTGATTAAGTCAAATTTGGAAATATTATTAATCATAACTCAAAAACCGCTGAAGATAGCAAAGTAAAATACAGCACACATATTTATATTAATACAGGCAATATTTCGAAAAAAAATTATCGAAATCGGGTTAGGTCCACGCCCAATTTTATACGAAAGATTTTGAAAAGGATCATAGATATATTGAATATGCTATAACTTTAGTTAAACTAGCAGTATATCATTTCTATTTCACCTCTAAAGTGATCGTGGGCAAAGAAAGTCGAAAACACAAAATTTTTGGAAAATGGGCGTGGCCCCGCCCCTTTATGGGGGATTATTCCATAAAACTTTCCATGCCATAACTCCGGTAAAAATTGACTTATTGAAACGATATTTAGAGAAAGGGTTCAACATATAAATCTAACTCTTTCCTGTAAAAATAAACAAAATCGGTGAACGGACACGCCCACTTTTTGAACACAGTTCTGAAAAATTTCTTCGTAAAATTAAAATCGCGATATTTCCATAACTGTATAAGTAATATATATAAGATATTACACACTTAATAAGCTTTTTAAGAAAAACTAAACTGCAAAAAAATTTTGTGGATTTTGTTGAAGTAGGCGTGGCGCCGCCCACTTTTCAGAAAAAAAGGTCTGTTATTTTCAAAAGCGATTGCTTGAAATTTCAAGAAGGTATTTCAATGAAAGTTAGTGAGATGCTTCCCAATAGTATGTAGTATACTCCTGCCAAAAATTATGCAAATCGAATGACAAACAAGCAAGATTTACGGGAAAGTAGTTAACTCCCTATTGCCTTTTTTTTATTAATTTTTTTTATTTTCATACCTTTCATAAGCCCCATGCAAAACTATTTATATTTTGTTATTTAGTGATAATTTAATTTACCACTTACAACAGAAGTGTTTTTAATCGAAAACAATCAGTTGTTTTATACCACCTTTTCAGGTATTAAAATAGACCTGAGTTAATTGGGATAACGCAACAGATCACTACTAGGTATTTAATTTTCGGTTACACCCGAACTTAGACTTCCTTAATTATTAATTTTTTTTATACCTTTCATGAACATGAAATGGTATTATAACTTTGGTCCGATGTTTGTAAGTATGAGAAGAAGAAGAGATAGACCCACTATTAAGTATACCGAAATGATCAGGGCGATGAGGCGAGTTGATTTAGCCATGTCCGTCTGTCCGTCCGTCCGTCCGTCCGTCCGTCCGTCCGTCTGTTTGAACGCAAACTAGTCCCTCAGTTTTAGAGATATCTCGATGAAATTTTGCAAGCAGGCGCCATTTTGCATAGGATTAATCATTTGTCGGAACCAGCAAGATCGGACCGATACATGTCATAGCTCCCATACAATCGATTGTTCCGATAAATGGGTTTTGGCCTATAACTTTTGCAATTCAAAAGCTAGGAACGTAAAATTTTGCGTGTTTAGTACATATTGTATTTGTAACGTGTGTAGTGAAAATGACTCAGATCGGACCAACATGACATATAGGTCCCATATAATCGATAGTTTCGATAAATGGGTTTTGGGCTATCAATTTTGCAGTTTACGAGCTAGGAACGTTAAACTTTGCAAGTTTGCTACATATTATATATGTAACATATGTAGGCAAAATCAGCCAGATCGGACCAACATAACGTATAGCTCCCATACAATCGATTGTTCCGATAAGTGTGGTTTGGCAATCATGAAAGGTATAAAGCCTTCGGCACAGCCGAAGACAGCCCTTACTTGTTTTATTTTCATACCTTTCATAAGCCCCATGCAAAACTATTTATATTTTGTTATTTAGTGATAATTTAATTTACCACTTACAACAGAACTGTTTTTAATCGAAAACAATCAGTTGTTTTATACCACCTTTTCAGGTATTAAAATAGACCTGAGTTAATTGGGATGACGCAACAGATCACTACTAGGTATTTAATGTTCGGTTACACCCGAACTTAGACTTCCTTACTAGTTTTTAAACAAAATTTATGTTCTGCTAGCTTTAGGCTAAACCTAGCAATATGCGTAACAGCGAAACAAGGCGATTAGCATAAATGTTATTATGCAAAAATTATGTGCTCCAAATGGGATCTTGAAATAACCTTACCCAAAAAAAGTGTTTAATGTTCTGCTAGCTATGGGATAGACCTAGCAGAGCAATATGCGTAAACAGTGAAACAAGGCGATTAGCGTAAATGTTATTGTGCAAAATTATGTGCTCCAAATGGGATCTTGAAATAACCTTACCCAAAAAAAGTGTTTAATGTTCTGCTAGCTTTGGGCTAAACCTAGCAGCGCAATATGCGTAAACAGTGAAACTAGGTGATTAGCGTAAGTGTTATTATGCAGAAATTATGTGCTCCAAATGGGATCTTGAAATAACTTCCCCTAAAAAAAATGCATCCCTTTTTTTTTAAACAAAATTTATGTTCTGCTAGCTTTAGGCTAAACCTAGCAATATGCGTAACAGCGAAACAAGGCGATTAGCATAAAATTTATTATGCAAAAATTATGTGCTCCAAATGGGATCTTGAAATAACCTTACCCAAAAAAAGTTTTTAATGTTCTGCTAGCTTTGGGCTAAACCTAGCAGCGCAATATGCGTAAACAGTGAAACTAGGTGATTAGCGTAAATGTTATTATGCAGAAATTATGTGCTCCAAATGGGATCTTGAAATAAGCGCCCCAAAATAATGCTCGCCTATTTAAAAAGAAATTAATGTTGTGTTAACTTTAGGCTAAGCCTAGCAGAGCAATATGCGTCAACAGCGAAACAAGGCGATTAGCGTAAATGTTATTATGCAAAAGGTATGTGCTCCAAATGGGATCTTGAAATAACTTCCCCTAAAAAAATGCTCCCCTTTTTTTTTAAACAAAATTTATGTTCTGCTAGCTTTAGGCTAAACCTAGCAATATGCGTAACAGCGAAACAAGGCGATTAGCATAAATGTTATTATGCAAAAATTATGTGCTCCAAATGGGATCTTGAAATAACCTTACCCAAAAAAAGTGTTTAATGTTCTGCTAACTTTAGGCTAAGCCTAGTAGAGCAATATGCGTCGACAGCGAAACAAGGCGATTAGCATAAATGTTATTATGCAAAAATTATGTGCTCCAAATGGGATCTTGAAATAACCTTACCCAAAAAAAGTGTTTAATGTTCTGCTAGCTTTGGGCTAAACCTAGCAGCGCAATATGCGTAAACAGTGAAACTAGGTGATTAGCGTAAATGTTATTATGCAGAAATTATGTGCTCCAAATGGGATCTTGAAATAAGCGCCCCAAAATAATGCTCGCCTATTTAAAAAAAAATTTATGTTCTGTTAACTTTAGGCTAAGCCTAGCAGAGCAATATGCGTCAACAGCGAAACAAGGCGATTAGCGTAAATGTTATTATGCAAAAGGTATGTGCTCCAAATGGGATCCTGAAATAACTTCCCCTAAAAAAATGCTCCCCTTTTTTATACCTAGTAGTGCTTCGCACACAAGGTATATTAACTTCATTCGCCTAACGGTAGTATGTAACGGCATAAACGAATCGAGATAGATATTGACTTATATATATCAAAATGTTCAGGAGGAAAAGAGAAATTGATTGAGCCATGTCCGTCCGTCCGTCCGTCCGTCCGTCTGTCCGTCCGTCCGTCTGTGAACACGATAACTTGAGTAAATCTTGAAATATCTCAATGAAATTTGGTATGCAGGTTCCTTTTCACTTATCTCGGAGCGCTATTGAAAATAGGCAAAATCGGTTAAAAGCCACGCCCACTTTCTATATATATAATATTTTCGAAAATACAAAAAGAGTGATTATTCAGTACATAATACACCTATAAGGATAATATTTGGTGTGCACTTTAGCGTTAAGGCAAAAAATACATTTTTGAAGAAATTTTTAAAATGGGGCGTGGTACCGCCCACTTTTGATTAAGTCAAATTTGGAAATATTATTAATCATAACTCAAAAACCGCTGAAGATAGCAAAGTAAAATACAGCACACATATTTATATTAATACAGGCAATATTTCGAAAAAAAATTATCGAAATCGGGTTAGGTCCACGCCCAATTTTATACGAAAGATTTTGAAAAGGATCATAGATATATTGAATATGCTATAACTTTAGTTAAACTAGCAGTATATCATTTCTATTTCACCTCTAAAGTGATCGTGGGCAAAGAAAGTCGAAAACACAAAATTTTTGGAAAATGGGCGTGGCCCCGCCCCTTTATGGGGGATTATTCCATAAAACTTTCCATGCCATAACTCCGGTAAAAATTGACTTATTGAAACGATATTTAGAGAAAGGGTTCAACATATAAATCTAACTCTTTCCTGTAAAAATAAACAAAATCGGTGAACGGACACGCCCACTTTTTGAACACAGTTCTGAAAAATTTCTTCGTAAAATTAAAATCGCGATATTTCCATAACTGTATAAGTAATATATATAAGATATTACACACTTAATAAGCTTTTTAAGAAAAACTAAACTGCAAAAAAATTTTGTGGATTTTGTTGAAGTAGGCGTGGCGCCGCCCACTTTTCAGAAAAAAAGGTCTGTTATTTTCAAAAGCGATTGCTTGAAATTTCAAGAAGGTATTTCAATGAAAGTTAGTGAGATGCTTCCCAATAGTATGTAGTATACTCCTGCCAAAAATTATGCAAATCGAATGACAAACAAGCAAGATTTACGGGAAAGTAGTTAACTCCCTATTGCCTTTTTTTTATTAATTTTTTTTATTTTCATACCTTTCATAAGCCCCATGCAAAACTATTTATATTTTGTTATTTAGTGATAATTTAATTTACCACTTACAACAGAAGTGTTTTTAATCGAAAACAATCAGTTGTTTTATACCACCTTTTCAGGTATTAAAATAGACCTGAGTTAATTGGGATAACGCAACAGATCACTACTAGGTATTTAATGTTCGGTTACACCCGAACTTAGACTTCCTTAATTATTAATTTTTTTTATACCTTTCATGAACATGAAATGGTATTATAACTTTGGTCCGATGTTTGTAAGTATGAGAAGAAGAAGAGATAGACCCACTATTAAGTATACCGAAATGATCAGGGCGATGAGGCGAGTTGATTTAGCCATGTCCGTCTGTCCGTCCGTCCGTCCGTCCGTCCGTCCGTCCGTCTGTTTGAACGCAAACTAGTCCCTCAGTTTTAGAGATATCTCGATGAAATTTTGCAAGCAGGCGCCATTTTGCATAGGATTAATCATTTGTCGGAACCAGCAAGATCGGACCGATACATGTCATAGCTCCCATACAATCGATTGTTCCGATAAATGGGTTTTGGCCTATAACTTTTGCAATTCAAAAGCTAGGAACGTAAAATTTTGCGTGTTTAGTACATATTGTATTTGTAACGTGTGTAGTGAAAATGACTCAGATCGGACCAACATGACATATAGGTCCCATATAATCGATAGTTTCGATAAATGGGTTTTGGGCTATCAATTTTGCAGTTTACGAGCTAGGAACGTTAAACTTTGCAAGTTTGCTACATATTATATATGTAACATATGTAGGCAAAATCAGCCAGATCGGACCAACATAACGTATAGCTCCCATACAATCGATTGTTCCGATAAGTGTGGTTTGGCAATCATGAAAGGTATAAAGCCTTCGGCACAGCCGAAGACAGCCCTTACTTGTTTTATTTTCATACCTTTCATAAGCCCCATGCAAAACTATTTATATTTTGTTATTTAGTGATAATTTAATTTACCACTTACAACAGAACTGTTTTTAATCGAAAACAATCAGTTGTTTTATACCACCTTTTCAGGTATTAAAATAGACCTGAGTTAATTGGGATGACGCAACAGATCACTACTAGGTATTTAATGTTCGGTTACACCCGAACTTAGACTTCCTTACTAGTTTTTAAACAAAATTTATGTTCTGCTAGCTTTAGGCTAAACCTAGCAATATGCGTAACAGCGAAACAAGGCGATTAGCATAAATGTTATTATGCAAAAATTATGTGCTCCAAATGGGATCTTGAAATAACCTTACCCAAAAAAAGTGTTTAATGTTCTGCTAGCTATGGGATAGACCTAGCAGAGCAATATGCGTAAACAGTGAAACAAGGCGATTAGCGTAAATGTTATTGTGCAAAATTATGTGCTCCAAATGGGATCTTGAAATAACCTTACCCAAAAAAAGTGTTTAATGTTCTGCTAGCTTTGGGCTAAACCTAGCAGCGCAATATGCGTAAACAGTGAAACTAGGTGATTAGCGTAAGTGTTATTATGCAGAAATCATGTGCTCCAAATGGGATCTTGAAATAACTTCCCCTAAAAAAAATGCATCCCTTTTTTTTTAAACAAAATTTATGTTCTGCTAGCTTTAGGCTAAACCTAGCAATATGCGTAACAGCGAAACAAGGCGATTAGCATAAAATTTATTATGCAAAAATTATGTGCTCCAAATGGGATCTTGAAATAACCTTACCCAAAAAAAGTTTTTAATGTTCTGCTAGCTTTGGGCTAAACCTAGCAGCGCAATATGCGTAAACAGTGAAACTAGGTGATTAGCGTAAATGTTATTATGCAGAAATTATGTGCTCCAAATGGGATCTTGAAATAAGCGCCCCAAAATAATGCTCGCCTATTTAAAAAGAAATTAATGTTGTGTTAACTTTAGGCTAAGCCTAGCAGAGCAATATGCGTCAACAGCGAAACAAGGCGATTAGCGTAAATGTTATTATGCAAAAGGTATGTGCTCCAAATGGGATCTTGAAATAACTTCCCCTAAAAAAATGCTCCCCTTTTTTTTTAAACAAAATTTATGTTCTGCTAGCTTTAGGCTAAACCTAGCAATATGCGTAACAGCGAAACAAGGCGATTAGCATAAATGTTATTATGCAAAAATTATGTGCTCCAAATGGGATCTTGAAATAACCTTACCCAAAAAAAGTGTTTAATGTTCTGCTAGCTATGGGATAGACCTAGCAGAGCAATATGCGTAAACAGTGAAACAAGGCGATTAGCGTAAATGTTATTGTGCAAAATTATGTGCTCCAAATGGGATCTTGAAATAACCTTACCCAAAAAAAGTGTTTAATGTTCTGCTAGCTTTGGGCTAAACCTAGCAGCGCAATATGCGTAAACAGTGAAACTAGGTGATTAGCGTAAGTGTTATTATGCAGAAATTATGTGCTCCAAATGGGATCTTGAAATAACTTCCCCTAAAAAAAATGCATCCCTTTTTTATACCTAGTAGTGCTTCGCACACAAGGTATATTAACTTCATTCGCCTAACGGTAGTA
>OX608078.1:49262286-49524786 GCA_951509765.1 Sphenella marginata | reverse complement strand
ATTTATATTTTGTTATTTAGTGATAATTTAATTTACCACTTACAACAGAAGTGTTTTTAATCGAAAACAATCAGTTGTTTTATACCACCTTTTCAGGTATTAAAATAGACCTGAGTTAATTGGGATAACGCAAAAGATCACTACTAGATATTTAATGTTCGGTTACACCCGAACTTAGACTTCCTTACTAGTTTTTATTAATTTTTTTTATTTTCATACCTTTCATAAGCCCCATGCAAAACTATTTATATTTTGTTATTTAGTGATAATTTAATTTACCACTTACAACAGAAGTGTTTTTAATCGAAAACAATCAGTTGTTTTATACCACCTTTTCAGGTATTAAAATAGACCTGAGTTAATTGGGATAACGCAACAGATCACTACTAGGTATTTAATGTTCGGTTACACCCGAACTTAGACTTCCTTACTAGTTTTTAAACAAAATTTATGTTCTGCTAGCTTTAGGCTAAACCTAGCAATATGCGTAACAGCGAAACAAGGCGATTAGCATAAAATGTATTATGCAAAAATTATGTGCTCCAAATGGGATCTTGAAATAACTTTACCCAAAAAAAGTGTTTAATGTTCTGCTAGCTTTGGGCTAAACCTAGCAGCGCAATATGCGTAAACAGTGAAACTAGGTGATTAGCGTAAATGTTATTATGCAGAAATTATGTGCTCCAAATGGGATCTTGAAATAAGCGCCCCAAAATAATGCTCGCCTATTTAAAAAAAATTTATGTTCTGCTAACTTTAGGCTAAGCCTAGTAGAGCAATATGCGTAACAGCGAAACAAGGCGATTAGCATAAAATTTATTATGCAAAAATTATGTGCTCCAAATGGGATCTTGAAATAACTTTACCCAAAAAAAGTGTTTAATGTTCTGCTAGCTTTGGGCTAAACCTAGCAGCGCAATATGCGTAAACAGTGAAACTAGGTGATTAGCGTAAATGTTATTATGCAGAAATTATGTGCTCCAAATGGGATCTTGAAATAAGCGCCCCAAAATAATGCTCGCCTATTTAAAAAAAAATTAATGTTCTGTTAACTTTAGGCTAAGCCTAGCAGAGCAATATGCGTCAACAGCGAAACAAGGCGATTAGCGTAAATGTTATTATGCAAAAGGTATGTGCTTCAAATGTGATCTTGAAATAACTTCCCCTAAAAAAATGCTCCCCTTTTTTTTTAAACAAAATTTATGTTCTGCTAGCTTTAGGCTAAACCTAGCAATATGCGTAACAGCGAAACTAGGCGATTAGCGTAAATGTTATTATGCAAAAGGTATGTGCTTCAAATGTGATCTTGAAATAACTTCCCCTAAAAAAATGCTCCCCTTTTTTTTTAAACAAAATTTATGTTCTGCTAGCTTTAGGCTAAACCTAGCAATATGCGTAACAGCGAAACAAGGCGATTAGCATAAATGTTATTATGCAAAAATTATGTGCTCCAAATGGGATCTTGAAATAACCTTACCCAAAAAAAGTGTTTAATGTTCTGCTAGCTATGGGATAGACCTAGCAGAGCAATATGCGTAAACAGTGAAACAAGGCGATTAGCGTAAATGTTATTGTGCAAATGCCTTGTGCTCCAAATGGGATCTTGAAATAACCTTACCCAAAAAAAGTGTTTAATGTTCTGCTAGCTTTGGGCTAAACCTAGCAGCGCAATATGCGTAAACAGTGAAACTAGGTGATTAGCGTAAGTGTTATTATGCAGAAATTATGTGCTCCAAATGGGATCTTGAAATAACTTCCCCTAAAAAAAATGCATCCCTTTTTTTTTAAACAAAATTTATGTTCTGCTAGCTTTAGGCTAAACCTAGCAATATGCGTAACAGCGAAACAAGGCGATTAGCATAAAATTTATTATGCAAAAATTATGTGCTCCAAATGGGATCTTGAAATAACCTTACCCAAAAAAAGTTTTTAATGTTCTGCTAGCTTTGGGCTAAACCTAGCAGCGCAATATGCGTAAACAGTGAAACTAGGTGATTAGCGTAAATGTTATTATGCAGAAATTATGTGCTCCAAATGGGATCTTGAAATAAGCGCCCCAAAATAATGCTCGCCTATTTAAAAAAAAATTAATGTTCTGTTAACTTTAGGCTAAGCCTAGCAGAGCAATATGCGTCAACAGCGAAACAAGGCGATTAGCGTAAATGTTATTATGCAAAAGGTATGTGCTCCAAATGGGATCTTGAAATAACTTCCCCTAAAAAAATGCTCCCCTTTTTTTTTAAACAAAATTTATGTTCTGCTAGCTTTAGGCTAAACCTAGCAATATGCGTAACAGCGAAACAAGGCGATTAGCATAAATGTTATTATGCAAAAATTATGTGCTCCAAATGGGATCTTTAAATAACCTTACCCAAAAAAAGTGTTTAATGTTCTGCTAGCTATGGGATAGACCTAGCAGAGCAATATGCGTAAACAGTGAAACAAGGCGATTAGCGTAAATGTTATTGTGCAAAATTATGTGCTCCAAATGGGATCTTGAAATAACTTTACCCAAAAAAAGTGTTTAATGTTCTGCTAGCATTGGGCTAAACCTAGCAGCGCAATATGCGTAAACAGTGAAACTAGGTGATTAGCGTAAGTGTTATTATGCAGAAATTATGTGCTCCAAATGGGATCTTGAAATAACTTCCCCTAAAAAAAATGCATCCCTTTTTTTTTAAACAAAATTTATGTTCTGCTAGCTTTAGGCTAAACCTAGCAATATGCGTAAACAGTGAAACAAGGCGATTAGCGTAAATGTTATTATGCATAAATTATGTGCTCCAAATGGGATCTTGAAATAACCTCCCCTAAAAAAATGCTCCCCTTTATTTTAAAACAAAATTTATGTTCTGCTAGCTTTAGGCTAAACCTAGCAATATGCGTAACAGCGAAACTAGGAGATTAGCGTAAATGTTAGTATGCAGAAATTATGTGCTCCAAATGGGATCTTGGAATAACCTCTCCTAAAAAAATGCTCCCTTTTTTTTAAACAAAATTTATGTTCTGCTAGCTTTAGGCTAAACCTAGCAATATGCGTAAACAGTGAAACTAGGCGATTAGCGTAATGGTTCAGTTATGCTTGCATAGCAGGGCATAGCATAGCAATACACAGCACGTAAAAGAAAATGTTGATTATACTTCGCACAACGCACAGCCCCTCAAAATCAGATATTCGCGAAACATACAGAATTTCATGAGCTCGCACACATTCTTTCAGCTTTTCTTCTTCCATTACAACGCTTTTATTTGTTTTTTACTAAAATTTATAAGAATAATAAGCAAAAGCTTTGACAGTAGGTATGTTAAGTTACATAGAGATCAAAATTCAACAGACTTCTATGCCATGCTCTGGGTTGCCATGCGTTGTATAATCGAATACATGTAAAACCCATTTAACAGATATCGAAAATGACAGAACCCATGCAATGTATTGTCATGCTATGCAAGCATAACTGAACCATAAATGTTATTATGCAGAAATTATGTGCTCCAAATGGGATCTTGAAATAACTTCCCCTAAAAAAAATGCATCCCTTTTTTTTTAAACAAAATTTATGTTCTGCTAGCTTTAGGCTAAACCTAGCAATATGCGTAAACAGTGAAACAAGGCGATTAGCGTAAATGTTATTATGCATAAATTATGTGCTCCAAATGGGATCTTGAAATAACCTCCCCTAAAAAAATGCTCCCCTTTATTTTAAAACAAAATTTATGTTCTGCTAGCTTTAGGCTAAACCTAGCAATATGCGTAACAGCGAAACAAGGCGATTAGCATAAATGTTATTATGCAAAAATTATGTGCTCCAAATGGGATCTTGAAATAACCTTACCCAAAAAAAGTGTTTAATGTTCTGCTAGCTTTGGGCTAAACCTAGCAGCGCAATATGCGTAAACAGTGAAACTAGGTGATTAGCGTAAATGTTATTATGCAGAAATTATGTGCTCCAAATGGGATCTTGAAATAAGCGCCCCAAAATAATGCTCGCCTATTTAAAAAAAAATTAATGTTCTGCTAACTTTAGGCTAAGCCTAGTAGAGCAATATGCGTCGACAGTGAAACAAGGCGATTAGCGTAAATGTTATTATGCAAAAAGTATGTGCTCCAAATGGGATCTTGAAATAACTTCCCCTAAAAAAAATGCATCCCTTTTTTTTTAAACAAAATTTATGTTCTGCTAGCTTTAGGCTAAACCTAGCAATATGCGTAACAGCGAAACAAGGCGATTAGCATAAATGTTATTATGCAAAAATTATGTGCTCCAAATGGGATCTTGAAATAACCTTACCCAAAAAAAGTGTTTAATGTTCTGCTAGCTTTGGGCTAAACCTAGCAGCGCAATATGCGTAAACAGTGAAACTAGGTGATTAGCGTAAATGTTATTATGCAGAAATGATGTGCTCCAAGTGGGATCTTGAAATAACCAAAAACTTGCTCAATTGTTTTTAAAAAAACTAGATGGACCCGTGCGCGCCTTGCGCAAAGAACTTAACCACTACCCTCAGCGACATCTGCAACCCAGTAGATAAAGTCTCTGATTCACAATGGCGTTGCAGTAAAAATTGATTATTTTATGCATTCACAATTGTTTATTTAAACAAATTAATTTTTATAAGATACGCTTAAACAAAAGTACTGCTGTAATTAATAAATTATTTCGCATGTGGAGGTAACCCACACCTTTAAAACGATACCTTATTTATTAATATTGGTTCGAATTGAGAGCAGAAAATTATGAGCAAACACAAAAAGACCTTACATAAATAATATATACTAGTATATCCCGTGGTCGAAAATCGAAAACCTTAAATTAGTATAACTTATTAAATCCTATGTTCACCACTACCATCAGCGGCATCTGCAACCCAGTAGATAAAGTCTCTGATTCACAATGGCGTTGCAGTATAAATTGATTATTTTATGCATTCACAATTGTTTATTTAAACAAATTAATTTTTATAAAATACGCTTAAACAAAAGCACTGCTGTAATTAATAAATGATTTCGCATGTGGAGGTAACCCATACCTTTAAAATGATACCTTTTTTATTAATATTGGTTCGAAATGAGAACAAACAATTAGGAGCAAACACGAAAAGACCTTACAGAAATAATATATATGATGATTTTATGCCCTGCTGGCTTTAGGCCAAATTTATCAGATCAATATGCGTAAACAGTGAAACAAGGCGATTAGCGTAAATGTTATTATGCATAAATTATGTGCTCCAAATGGGATCTTGAAATAACCTCCCCTAAAAAAATGCTCCCCTTTATTTTAAAACAAAATTTATGTTCTGCTAGCTTTAGGCTAAACCTAGCAATATGCGTAACAGCGAAACAAGGCGATTAGCATAAATGTTATTATGCAAAAATTATGTGCTCCAAATGGGATCTTGAAATAACCTTACCCAAAAAAAGTGTTTAATGTTCTGCTAGCTTTGGGCTAAACCTAGCAGCGCAATATGCGTAAACAGTGAAACTAGGTGATTAGCGTAAATGTTATTATGCAGAAATTATGTGCTCCAAATGGGATCTTGAAATAAGCGCCCCAAAATAATGCTCGCCTATTTAAAAAAAAATTAATGTTCTGTTAACTTTAGGCTAAGCCTAGCAGAGCAGTATGCGTCAACAGCGAAACAAGGCGATTAGCGTAAATGTTATTATGCAAAAGGTATGTGCTCCAAATGGGATCTTGAAATAACTTCCCCTAAAAAAATGCTCCCCTTTTTTTTTAAACAAAATTTATGTTCTGCTAGCTTTAGGCTAAACCTAGCAATATGCGTAACAGCGAAACAAGGCGATTAGCATAAATGTTATTATGCAAAAATTATGTGCTCCAAATGGGATCTTGAAATAACCTTACCCAAAAAAAGTGTTTAATGTTCTGCTAGCTATGGGATAGACCTAGCAGAGCAATATGCGTAAACAGTGAAACAAGGCGATTAGCGTAAATGTTATTGTGCAAAATTATGTGCTCCAAATGGGATCTTGAAATAACCTTACCCAAAAAAAGTGTTTAATGTTCTGCTAGCTATGGGATAGACCTAGCAGAGCAATATGCGTAAACAGTGAAACAAGGCGATTAGCGTAAATGTTATTGTGCAAAATTATGTGCTCCAAATGGGATCTTGCAATAAGCTCCCCCAAAATAATGCTCGCCTATTTAACCCTTCTGCTATGTTTGGGTCAATTTTACCCTATTTTAGGAAAAACTTAACGAGACTTATAGGGTTCGTTCATTGAATCATGTTGATTCTTCTTCCACTGGTTTTCTGCATTAAAAAGAAGGGGTTTGCTAACAAATTAAAACCATAATGGTTTTCAACACTACTAAAAATATCTTAAAGTGTTTTTGCTACACTTATTGTGTTACTGGGTCAATTTGACCCACCATGTGATTTAGAATACCCTAATTTATATGTACATTTTTAGGAAACTATTATAAAGAACAGTATTTATGGAAAATTGCATACATTTTTCCTATTTTTCGCATACCATCTTTATCAATTATTGAAAGCTTCATTAGTACTAACAAATCTGCGAACCCCTGTTTCATGCATGAGTGCAAAAAACACTTTGTATGTCGTAGAAAATTTGCCGCTTCTTCTTCACTGTCATAGAGAAACATACTTCGCAATAAGCAGCTTAGTATGTAAAAACTGCCAGTAAAACATTATCAATAAATACAAATCTTTTCTATATTAAAAAAATTATAAGTAGCGCTAAGTTTTCATGAGTGGGTCAAATTGACCCAAAACACTATAAGTGCGATTTTCTTCTAACGTAGCAGAAGGGTTAAAAAAAAAGTTAATGTTCTGCTAGCTTTAGGCTAAGCCTAGCAATATGCGTAAACAGTGAAACAAAGCGATTAGCGTAAATGTTATTATGCAGAAATTATGTGCTCCAAGTGGGATCTTGAAATAACCAAAAACTTGCTCAATTGTTTTTAAAAAAACTAGATGGACCCGTGCGCGCCTTGCGCAAAGAACTTAACCACTACCCTCAGCGACATCTGCAACCCAGTAGATAAAGTCTCTGATTCACAATGGCGTTGCAGTAAAAATTGATTATTTTATGCATTCACAATTGTTTATTTAAACAAATTAATTTTTATAAGATACGCTTAAACAAAAGTACTGCTGTAATTAATAAATTATTTCGCATGTGGAGGTAACCCACACCTTTAAAACGATACCTTATTTATTAATATTGGTTCGAATTGAGAGCAGAAAATTATGAGCAAACACAAAAAGACCTTACATAAATAATATATACTAGTATATCCCGTGGTCGAAAATCGAAAACCTTAAATTAGTATAACTTATTAAATCCTATGTTCACCACTACCATCAGCGGCATCTGCAACCCAGTAGATAAAGTCTCTGATTCACAATGGCGTTGCAGTATAAATTGATTATTTTATGCATTCACAATTGTTTATTTAAACAAATTAATTTTTATAAAATACGCTTAAACAAAAGCACTGCTGTAATTAATAAATGATTTCGCATGTGGAGGTAACCCATACCTTTAAAATGATACCTTTTTTATTAATATTGGTTCGAAATGAGAATAAACAATTAGGAGCAAACACGAAAAGACCTTACAGAAATAATATATATGATGATTTTATGCCCTGCTGGCTTTAGGCCAAATTTATCAGATCAATATGCGTAAACAGTCAAACAAGCCGATTAACGCAAATGTTATTATGCAAAAATTATGTGCTCCAAATGGCATCTTGAAATAAGCTCCCCCAAAAAATTGGTCTACTTTTTTAAAACAAAATTGATTTTCTGCTAGCTTTAGGCTCAACCTAGCAATATGCGTAAACAGTGAACCAACACGATTATCGCAAATGTTACTATACAAAAATTATGTGCTCCAAGTGGGATCTTGAAATAACCTGCCCCAAAAAATTGCTCAATTGTTTTTTAAAAAAATTCTATGTTCTGCTAGCTTTAGGCTAAATTTATCAAAGCAATATGCTCCCAATGGCATCTTGAAATAACCTCCTGAAAAAACTTGCTGCCCTTTTTAAAAGCAACATCGATGTTCTGCTAGCTTAAGGCTAAGCCTAGCAATATGCGTCAACAGTGAAACAAGACGCAAATGTTATTATGCAGATATTATGTGCTCCAAATGGGATCTTGAAATAACCTCCCCCAAAAAATTGCTCCCGTTTTTTTAAAACAAAATTGATGTTCTGCTAGCTTTAGGCTAAGCCTAGCAATATGCGTCAACAGTGAAACAAGACGCAAATGTTATTATGCAAAAATTATGTGCTCCAAATGGGATCTTGAAATGAGCGCCCCAAAATAATGCTCGCTTATTTAAAAAAAAAATAATTTAATGTTGTGCTAGCTTTAGGCTGAACCTAGCAATATGCCTAACAGTTAAACAAGGCGATTAGCGTAAATGTTATTATGCAGAAATTATGTGCTCCAAATGGGATCTTGAACAAACCTCCCCCAAAAAATGCTCCCCTTTTTTTTAAAACAAAATTTATGTTCTGCTAGCTTTAGGCTAAACCTAGCAATATGCGTAACAGCGAAACTAGGAGATTAGCGTAAATGTTAGTATGCAGAAATTATGTGCTCCAAATGGGATCTTGGAATAACCACCCCTAAAAAAATGCTCGCCTATTTAAAAAATAATTAATGTTCTGCTAGCTTTAGGATAAGCCTAGCAGAGCAATATGCGTCAACAGTGAAACAAGGCGATTAGCGTAAATGTTATTATGCAAAAGGTATGTGCTCCAAATGGGATCTTGAAATAACTTCCCCTAAAAAAATGCTCCCCTTTTTTTTTAAACAAAATTTATGTTCTGCTAGCTTTAGGCTAAACCTAGCAATATGCGTAACAGCGAAACAAGGCGATTAGCATAAATGTTATTATGCAAAAATTATGTGCTCCAAATGGGATCTTGAAATAACCTTACCCAAAAAAAGTGTTTAATGTTCTGCTAGCTATGGGATAGACCTAGCAGAGCAATATGCGTAAACAGTGAAACAAGGCGATTAGCGTAAATGTTATTGTGCAAAATTATGTGCTCCAAATGGGATCTTGAAATAACCTTACCCAAAAAAAGTGTTTAATGTTCTGCTAGCTTTGGGCTAAACCTAGCAGCGCAATATGCGTAAACAGTGAAACTAGGTGATTAGCGTAAATGTTATTATGCAGAAATTATGTGCTCCAAATGGGATCTTGAAATAAGCGCCCCAAAATAATGCTCGCCTATTTAAAAAAAAATTAATGTTCTGCTAACTTTAGGCTAAGCCTAGCAATAACTTCCCCTAAAAAAAATGCATCCCTTTTTTTTTAAACAAAATTTATGTTCTGCTAGCTTTAGGCTAAACCTAGCAATATGCGTAACAGCGAAACAAGGCGATTAGCATAAATGTTATTATGCAAAAATTATGTGCTCCAAATGGGATCTTGAAATAACCTTACCCAAAAAAAGTGTTTAATGTTCTGCTAGCTATGGGATAGACCTAGCAGAGCAATATGCGTAAACAGTGAAACAAGGCGATTAGCGTAAATGTTATTGTGCAAAATTATGTGCTCCAAATGGGATCTTGAAATAAGCTCCCCCAAAATAATGCTCGCCTATTTAACCCTTCTGCTATGTTTGGGTCAATTTTACCCTATTTTAGGAAAAACTTAACGAGACTTATAGGGTTCGTTCATTGAATCATGTTGATTCTCTTCCACTGGTTTTCTGCATTAAAAAGAAGGGGTTTGCTAACAAATTAAAACTATAATGGTTTTCAACACTACTAAAAATATCTTAAAGTGTTTTTGCTACACTTATTGTGTTACTGGGTCAATTTGACCCACCATGTGATTTAGAATACCCTAATTTATATGTATATTTTTAGGAAACTATTATAAAGAACAGTATTTATGGAAAATTACATACATTTTTCCTATTTTTCGCATACCATCTTTATCAATTATTGAAAGCTTCATTAGTACTAACAAATCTGCGAACCCCTGTTTCATGCATGAGTGCAAAAAACACTTTGTATGTCGTAGAAAATTTGCCGCTTCTTCTTCACTGTCATAGAGAAACATACTTCGCAATAAGCAGCTTAGTATGTAAAAACTGCCAGTAAAACATTATCAATAAATACAAATCTTTTCTATATTAAATAATAAATAATTTTATATGAAAACAAAAATGAAGTTTGGTTGAAAAAATTATAAGTAGCGCTAAGTTTTCATGAGTGGGTCAAATTGACCCAAAACACTATAAGTGCGATTTTCTTCTAACGTAGCAGAAGGGTTAAAAAAAAAGTTAATGTTCTGCTAGCTTTAGGCTAAGCCTAGCAATATGCGTAAACAGTGAATCAAAGCGATTAGCGTAAATGTTATTATGCAGAAATTATGTGCTCCAAGTGGGATCTTGAAATAACCAAAAAATTGCTCAATTGTTTTTAAAAAAACTAGATGGACCCGTGCGCGCCTTGCGCGAAGAACTTAACCACTACCCTCAGCGACATCTGCAACCCAGTAGATAAAGTCTCTGATTCACAATGGCGTTGCAGTAAAAATTTATTATTTTATGCATTCACAATTGTTTATTTAAACAAATTAATTTTTATAAGATACGCTTAAACAAAAGTACTGCTGTAATTAATAAATGATTTCGCATGTGGAGGTAACCCACACCTTTAAAACGATACCTTATTTATTAATATTGGTTCGAATTGAGAGCAGAAAATTATGAGCAAACACAAAAAGACCTTACATAAATAATATATACTAGTATATCCCGTGGTCGAAAATCGAAAACCTTAAATTAGTATAACTTATTAAATCCTATGTTCACCACTACCATCAGCGGCATCTGCAACCCAGTAGATAAAGTCTCTGATTCACAATGGCGTTGCAGTACAAATTGATTATTTTATGCATTCACAATTGTTTATTTAAACAAATTAATTTTTATAAAATACGCTTAAACAAAAGCACTGCTGTAATTAATAAATGATTTCGCATGTGGAGGTAACCCATACCTTTAAAATGATACCTTTTTTATTAATATTGGTTCGAAATGAGAACAAACAATTAGGAGCAAACACGAAAAGACCTTACAGAAATAATATATATGATGGTTTTATGCCCTGCTGGCTTTAGGCCAAATTTATCAGATCAATATGCGTAAACAGTCAAACAAGCCGATTAACGCAAATGTTATTATGCAAAAATTATGTGCTCCAAATGGCATCTTGAAATAAGCTCCCCCAAAAAATTGGTCTACTTTTTTAAAACAAAATTGATTTTCTGCTAGCTTTAGGCTCAACCTAGCAATATGCGTAAACAGCGAAACAAGGCGATTAGCATAAATGTTATTATGCAAAAATTATGTGCTCCAAATGGGATCTTGAAATAACCTTACCCAAAAAAAGTGTTTAATGTTCTGCTAGCTATGGGATAGACCTAGCAGAGCAATATGCGTAAACAGTGAAACAAGGCGATTAGCGTAAATGTTATTGTGCAAATGCCTTGTGCTCCAAATGGGATCTTGAAATAACCTTACCCAAAAAAAGTGTTTAATGTTCTGCTAGCTTTGGGCTAAACCTAGCAGCGCAATATGCGTAAACAGTGAAACTAGGTGATTAGCGTAAGTGTTATTATGCAGAAATTATGTGCTCCAAATGGGATCTTGAAATAACTTCCCCTAAAAAAAATGCATCCCTTTTTTTTTAAACAAAATTTATGTTCTGCTAGCTTTAGGCTAAACCTAGCAATATGCGTAACAGCGAAACAAGGCGATTAGCATAAAATTTATTATGCAAAAATTATGTGCTCCAAATGGGATCTTGAAATAACCTTACCCAAAAAAAGTTTTTAATGTTCTGCTAGCTTTGGGCTAAACCTAGCAGCGCAATATGCGTAAACAGTGAAACTAGGTGATTAGCGTAAATGTTATTATGCAGAAATTATGTGCTCCAAATGGGATCTTGAAATAAGCGCCCCAAAATAATGCTCGCCTATTTAAAAAAAAATTAATGTTCTGTTAACTTTAGGCTAAGCCTAGCAGAGCAATATGCGTCAACAGCGAAACAAGGCGATTAGCGTAAATGTTATTATGCAAAAGGTATGTGCTCCAAATGGGATCTTGAAATAACTTCCCCTAAAAAAATGCTCCCCTTTTTTTTTAAACAAAATTTATGTTCTGCTAGCTTTAGGCTAAACCTAGCAATATGCGTAACAGCGAAACAAGGCGATTAGCATAAATGTTATTATGCAAAAATTATGTGCTCCAAATGGGATCTTGAAATAACCTTACCCAAAAAAAGTGTTTAATGTTCTGCTAGCTATGGGATAGACCTAGCAGAGCAATATGCGTAAACAGTGAAACAAGGCGATTAGCGTAAATGTTATTGTGCAAAATTATGTGCTCCAAATGGGATCTTGAAATAACCTTACCCAAAAAAAGTGTTTAATGTTCTGCTAGCTTTGGGCTAAACCTAGCAGCGCAATATGCGTAAACAGTGAAACTAGGTGATTAGCGTAAGTGTTATTATGCAGAAATTATGTGCTCCAAATGGGATCTTGAAATAACTTCCCCTAAAAAAAATGCATCCCTTTTTTTTTAAACAAAATTTATGTTCTGCTAGCTTTAGGCTAAACCTAGCAATATGCGTAAACAGTGAAACAAGGCGATTAGCGTAAATGTTATTATGCATAAATTATGTGCTCCAAATGGGATCTTGAAATAACCTCCCCTAAAAAAATGCTCCCCTTTATTTTAAAACAAAATTTATGTTCTGCTAGCTTTAGGCTAAACCTAGCAATATGCGTAACAGCGAAACTAGGAGATTAGCGTAAATGTTAGTATGCAGAAATTATGTGCTCCAAATGGGATCTTGGAATAACCTCTCCTAAAAAAATGCTCCCTTTTTTTTAAACAAAATTTATGTTCTGCTAGCTTTAGGCTAAACCTAGCAATATGCGTAAACAGTGAAACTAGGCGATTAGCGTAATGGTTCAGTTATGCTTGCATAGCAGGGCATAGCATAGCAATACACAGCACGTAAAAGAAAATGTTGATTATACTTCGCACAACGCACAGCCCCTCAAAATCAGATATTCGCGAAACATACAGAATTTCATGAGCTCGCACACATTCTTTCAGCTTTTCTTCTTCCATTACAACGCTTTTATTTGTTTTTTACTAAAATTTATAAGAATAATAAGCAAAAGCTTTGACAGTAGGTATGTTAAGTTACATAGAGATCAAAATTCAACAGACTTCTATGCCATGCTCTGGGTTGCCATGCGTTGTATAATCGAATACATGTAAAACCCATTTAACAGATATCGAAAATGACAGAACCCATGCAATGTATTGTCATGCTATGCAAGCATAACTGAACCATAAATGTTATTATGCAGAAATTATGTGCTCCAAATGGGATCTTGAAATAAGCGCCCCAAAATAATGCTCGCCTATTTAAAAAAAATTAATGTTCTGCTAACTTTAGGCTAAGCCTAGTAGAGCAATATGCGTCGACAGCGAAACAAGGCGATTAGCATAAATGTTATTATGCAAAAATTATGTGCTCCAAATGGGATCTTGAAATAACCTTACCCAAAAAAAGTGTTTAATGTTCTGCTAGCTTTGGGCTAAACCTAGCAGCGCAATATGCGTAAACAGTGAAACTAGGTGATTAGCGTAAATGTTATTATGCAGAAATTATGTGCTCCAAATGGGATCTTGAAATAAGCGCCCCAAAATAATGCTCGCCTATTTAAAAAAAAATTTATGTTCTGTTAACTTTAGGCTAAGCCTAGCAGAGCAATATGCGTCAACAGCGAAACAAGGCGATTAGCGTAAATGTTATTATGCAAAAGGTATGTGCTCCAAATGGGATCTTGAAATAACTTCCCCTAAAAAAATGCTCCCCTTTTTTTTTAAACAAAATTTATGTTCTGCTAGCTTTAGGCTAAACCTAGCAATATGCGTAACAGCGAAACAAGGCGATTAGCATAAATGTTATTATGCAAAAATTATGTGCTCCAAATGGGATCTTGAAATAACCTTACCCAAAAAAAGTGTTTAATGTTCTGCTAGCTATGGGATAGACCTAGCAGAGCAATATGCGTAAACAGTGAAACAAGGCGATTAACGTAAATGTTATTGTGCAAAATTATGTGCTCCAAATGGGATCTTGAAATAACCTTACCCAAAAAAAGTGTTTAATGTTCTGCTAGCTTTGGGCTAAACCTAGCAGCGCAATATGCGTAAACAGTGAAACTAGGTGATTAGCGTAAGTGTTATTATGCAGAAATTATGTGCTCCAAATGGGATCTTGAAATAACTTCCCCTAAAAAAAATGCGTCCCTTTTTTTTTAAACAAAATTTATGTTCTGCTAGCTTTAGGCTAAACCTAGCAATATGCGTAACAGCGAAACAAGGCGATTAGCATAAAATTTATTATGCAAAAATTATGTGCTCCAAATGGGATCTTGAAATAACTTTACCCAAAAAAAGTGTTTAATGTTCTGCTAGCTTTGGGCTAAACCTAGCAGCGCAATATGCGTAAACAGTGAAACTAGGTGATTAGCGTAAATGTTATTATGCAGAAATTATGTGCTCCAAATGGGATCTTGAAATAAGCGCCCCAAAATAATGCTCGCCTATTTAAAAAAAATTAATGTTCTGCTAACTTTAGGCTAAGCCTAGTAGAGCAATATGCGTAACAGCGAAACAAGGCGATTAGCATAAAATTTATTATGCAAAAATTATGTGCTCCAAATGGGATCTTGAAATAACTTTACCCAAAAAAAGTGTTTAATGTTCTGCTAGCTTTGGGCTAAACCTAGCAGCGCAATATGCGTAAACAGTGAAACTAGGTGATTAGCGTAAATGTTATTATGCAGAAATTATGTGCTCCAAATGGGATCTTGAAATAAGCGCCCCAAAATAATGCTCGCCTATTTAAAAAAAATTAATGTTCTGTTAACTTTAGGCTAAGCCTAGCAGAGCAATATGCGTCAACAGCGAAACAAGGCGATTAGCGTAAATGTTATTATGCAAAAGGTATGTGCTTCAAATGTGATCTTGAAATAACTTCCCCTAAAAAAATGCTCCCCTTTTTTTTTAAACAAAATTTATGTTCTGCTAGCTTTAGGCTAAACCTAGCAATATGCGTAACAGCGAAACTAGGCGATTAGCGTAAATGTTATTATGCAAAAGGTATGTGCTTCAAATGTGATCTTGAAATAACTTCCCCTAAAAAAATGCTCCCCTTTTTTTTTAAACAAAATTTATGTTCTGCTAGCTTTAGGCTAAACCTAGCAATATGCGTAACAGCGAAACAAGGCGATTAGCATAAATGTTATTATGCAAAAATTATGTGCTCCAAATGGGATCTTGAAATAACCTTACCCAAAAAAAGTGTTTAATGTTCTGCTAGCTATGGGATAGACCTAGCAGAGCAATATGCGTAAACAGTGAAACAAGGCGATTAGCGTAAATGTTATTGTGCAAAATTATGTGCTCCAAATGGGATCTTGAAATAACCTTACCCAAAAAAAGTGTTTAATGTTCTGCTAGCTTTGGGCTAAACCTAGCAGCGCAATATGCGTAAACAGTGAAACTAGGTGATTAGCGTAAGTGTTATTGTGCAGAAATTATGTGCTCCAAATGGGATCTTGAAATAACTGCCCCTAAAAAAAATGCATCCCTTTTTTTTAAACAAAATTTATGTTCTGCTAGCTTTAGGCTAAACCTAGCAATATGCGTAACAGCGAAACAAGGCGATTAGCATAAATGTTATTATGCAAAAATTATGTGCTCCAAATGGGATCTTGAAATAACCTTACCCAAAAAAAGTGTTTAATGTTCTGCTAGCTATGGGATAGACCTAGCAGAGCAATATGCGTAAACAGTGAAACAAGGCGATTAGCGTAAATGTTATTGTGCAAATGCCTTGTGCTCCAAATGGGATCTTGAAATAACCTTACCCAAAAAAAGTGTTTAATGTTCTGCTAGCTTTGGGCTAAACCTAGCAGCGCAATATGCGTAAACAGTGAAACTAGGTGATTAGCGTAAGTGTTATTATGCAGAAATTATGTGCTCCAAATGGGATCTTGAAATAACTTCCCCTAAAAAAAATGCATCCCTTTTTTTTTAAACAAAATTTATGTTCTGCTAGCTTTAGGCTAAACCTAGCAATATGCGTAACAGCGAAACAAGGCGATTAGCATAAAATTTATTATGCAAAAATTACTAGGTGATTAGCGTAAGTGTTAAACTAGGTGATTAGCGTAAGTGTTATTATGCAGAAATTATGTGCTCCAAATGGGATCTTGAAATAACTTCCCCTAAAAAAAATGCATCCCTTTTTTTTTAAACAAAATTTATGTTCTGCTAGCTTTAGGCTAAACCTAGCAATATGCGTAAACAGTGAAACAAGGCGATTAGCGTAAATGTTATTGTGCAAATGCCTTGTGCTCCAAATGGGATCTTGAAATAACCTTACCCAAAAAAAGTGTTTAATGTTCTGCTAGCTTTGGGCTAAACCTAGCAGCGCAATATGCGTAAACAGTGAAACTAGGTGATTAGCGTAAATGTTATTATGCAGAAATTATGTGCTCCAAATGGGATCTTGAAATAAGCGCCCCAAAATAATGCTCGCCTATTTAAAAAAAAATTAATGTTCTGTTAACTTTAGGCTAAGCCTAGCAGAGCAATATGCGTCAACAGCGAAACAAGGCGATTAGCGTAAATGTTATTATGCAAAAGGTATGTGCTTCAAATGTGATCTTGAAATAACTTCCCCTAAAAAAATGCTCCCCTTTTTTTTTAAACAAAATTTATGTTCTGCTAGCTTTAGGCTAAACCTAGCAATATGCGTAACAGCGAAACTAGGCGATTAGCGTAAATGTTATTATGCAAAAGGTATGTGCTTCAAATGTGATCTTGAAATAACTTCCCCTAAAAAAATGCTCCCCTTTTTTTTTAAACAAAATTTATGTTCTGCTAGCTTTAGGCTAAACCTAGCAATATGCGTAACAGCGAAACAAGGCGATTAGCATAAATGTTATTATGCAAAAATTATGTGCTCCAAATGGGATCTTGAAATAACCTTACCCAAAAAAAGTGTTTAATGTTCTGCTAGCTATGGGATAGACCTAGCAGAGCAATATGCGTAAACAGTGAAACAAGGCGATTAGCGTAAATGTTATTGTGCAAAATTATGTGCTCCAAATGGGATCTTGAAATAACCTTACCCAAAAAAAGTGTTTAATGTTCTGCTAGCTTTGGGCTAAACCTAGCAGCGCAATATGCGTAAACAGTGAAACTAGGTGATTAGCGTAAGTGTTATTATGCAGAAATTATGTGCTCCAAATGGGATCTTGAAATAACTTCCCCTAAAAAAAATGCATCCCTTTTTTTTAAACAAAATTTATGTTCTGCTAGCTTTAGGCTAAACCTAGCAATATGCGTAACAGCGAAACAAGGCGATTAGCATAAATGTTATTATGCAAAAATTATGTGCTCCAAATGGGATCTTGAAATAACCTTACCCAAAAAAAGTGTTTAATGTTCTGCTAGCTATGGGATAGACCTAGCAGAGCAATATGCGTAAACAGTGAAACAAGGCGATTAGCGTAAATGTTATTGTGCAAATGCCTTGTGCTCCAAATGGGATCTTGAAATAACCTTACCCAAAAAAAGTGTTTAATGTTCTGCTAGCTTTGGGCTAAACCTAGCAGCGCAATATGCGTAAACAGTGAAACTAGGTGATTAGCGTAAGTGTTATTATGCAGAAATTATGTGCTCCAAATGGGATCTTGAAATAACTTCCCCTAAAAAAAATGCATCCCTTTTTTTTTAAACAAAATTTATGTTCTGCTAGCTTTAGGCTAAACCTAGCAATATGCGTAACAGCGAAACAAGGCGATTAGCATAAAATTTATTATGCAAAAATTATGTGCTCCAAATGGGATCTTGAAATAACCTTACCCAAAAAAAGTTTTTAATGTTCTGCTAGCTTTGGGCTAAACCTAGCAGCGCAATATGCGTAAACAGTGAAACTAGGTGATTAGCGTAAATGTTATTATGCAGAAATTATGTGCTCCAAATGGGATCTTGAAATAAGCGCCCCAAAATAATGCTCGCCTATTTAAAAAAAAATTAATGTTCTGTTAACTTTAGGCTAAGCCTAGCAGAGCAGTATGCGTCAACAGCGAAACAAGGCGATTAGCGTAAATGTTATTATGCAAAAGGTATGTGCTCCAAATGGGATCTTGAAATAACTTCCCCTAAAAAAATGCTCCCCTTTTTTTTTAAACAAAATTTATGTTCTGCTAGCTTTAGGCTAAACCTAGCAATATGCGTAACAGCGAAACAAGGCGATTAGCATAAATGTTATTATGCAAAAATTATGTGCTCCAAATGGGATCTTGAAATAACCTTACCCAAAAAAAGTGTTTAATGTTCTGCTAGCTATGGGATAGACCTAGCAGAGCAATATGCGTAAACAGTGAAACAAGGCGATTAGCGTAAATGTTATTGTGCAAAATTATGTGCTCCAAATGGGATCTTGAAATAACCTTACCCAAAAAAAGTGTTTAATGTTCTGCTAGCTTTGGGCTAAACCTAGCAGCGCAATATGCGTAAACAGTGAAACTAGGTGATTAGCGTAAGTGTTATTATGCAGAAATTATGTGCTCCAAATGGGATCTTGAAATAACTTCCCCTAAAAAAAATGCATCCCTTTTTTTTTAAACAAAATTTATGTTCTGCTAGCTTTAGGCTAAACCTAGCAATATGCGTAAACAGTGAAACAAGGCGATTAGCGTAAATGTTATTATGCAGAAATTATGTGCTCCAAATGGGATCTTGGAATAACCTCTCCTAAAAAAATGCTCCCTTTTTTTTAAACAAAATTTATGTTCTGCTAGCTTTAGGCTAAACCTAGCAATATGCGTAACAGCGAAACTAGGAGATTAGCGTAAATGTTAGTATGCAGAAATTATGTGCTCCAAATGGGATCTTGGAATAACCTCTCCTAAAAAAATGCTCCCTTTTTTTTAAACAAAATTTATGTTCTGCTAGCTTTAGGCTAAACCTAGCAATATGCGTAAACAGTGAAACTAGGCGATTAGCGTAATGGTTCAGTTATGCTTGCATAGCAGGGCATAGCATAGCAATACACAGCACGTAAAAGAAAATGTTGATTATACTTCGCACAACGCACAGCCCCTCAAAATCAGATATTCGCGAAACATACAGAATTTCATGAGCTCGCACACATTCTTTCAGCTTTTCTTCTTCCATTACAACGCTTTTATTTGTTTTTTACTAAAATTTATAAGAATAATAAGCAAAAGCTTTGACAGTAGGTACACTCTAAACTTTTTTGTTGAATTTTACAGCGATAATGGTAGGCAACACTTTACCGACTGTTTATGTCTAAATTCACGCATGTTAATATACGCATTTTTTTGTTGATTGATTAAAGCGAAAAATGTGTAATTCCATACACACACAGCTGCTTAAATTTGCAGCGCTTTCTACGCGCTCTCTCTCACTTATTTTTATGTTTAAAGCCAAAAATGTTTAATTTGAAAATATACAGTAGCTCACAGTCAAAATGGGCCACCATTAAAATTGCAAATTCCAGCAAGAATAACTTCTTTTACTTATATGTACACATACGTCAAAAAAAAATTGCGAAATTTGTGAAAAGAATTAAATTATTGCTGGAATTTGAAGGTTATAAAGGATGAAAATTATTTTATTTTTTTATTAAAACAACAGAAAATATAGTAAATTAATAAAAGTATTTAATTTCATGTTAAAAATAAGAAAATACATGTATTCATACATTGAAATAAAGGACTATACATACATAGGTAAGGCTAGAAAATTCACTTTTGCATATATAAACATTTTTCTTATCACTAACAATATTTTATTTATAATTATTTATTTTACTATATTTATTTATTATAATACTTTCTTTCTTTTGCGCCACGCTACCGCAACATTTTCAACTGAAATTCTTATTTCAACTGAAATGAGAAAAGAGAGCGCTAATCAACAAGCGCTTGCTGAGAGAAATTACGCATATTTGACTGTGCGCTTCAGCTTCACGCAACAAAGGGTTTGTTTATTTCGTATTTTTTGTGCGCAAAACAAAGTTTGCGCAATTTTATGTTCATTTTCAGCTGTGAAATGAAAGTTTGCTGTAATTTTTGTTTAAATTTATTCCTTTTGCGACTTAAAGCAGAAAATAAACAGAAATTATTGCAATTTCAAGCAACAGTGAGAGAGTCAACAAAAATTTACTGATATCATCGCTGTAAAATTCAACAAAAAAGTTTAGAGTGTATGTTAAGTTACATAGAGATCAAAATTCAACAGACTTCTATGCCATGCTCTGGGTTGCCATGCGTTGTATAATCGAATACATGTAAAACCCATTTAACAGATATCGAAAATGACAGAACCCATGCAATGTATTGTCATGCTATGCAAGCATAACTGAACCATAAATGTTATTATGCAGAAATTATGTGCTCCAAATGGGATCTTGAAATAACTTCCCCTAAAAAAAATGCATCCCTTTTTTTTTAAACAAAATTTATGTTCTGCTAGCTTTAGGCTAAACCTAGCAATATGCGTAAACAGTGAAACAAGGCGATTAGCGTAAATGTTATTATGCATAAATTATGTGCTCCAAATGGGATCTTGAAATAACCTCCCCTAAAAAAATGCTCCCCTTTATTTTAAAACAAAATTTATGTTCTGCTAGCTTTAGGCTAAACCTAGCAATATGCGTAACAGCGAAACAAGGCGATTAGCATAAATGTTATTATGCAAAAATTATGTGCTCCAAATGGGATCTTGAAATAACCTTACCCAAAAAAAGTGTTTAATGTTCTGCTAGCTTTGGGCTAAACCTAGCAGCGCAATATGCGTAAACAGTGAAACTAGGTGATTAGCGTAAATGTTATTATGCAGAAATTATGTGCTCCAAATGGGATCTTGAAATAAGCGCCCCAAAATAATGCTCGCCTATTTAAAAAAAAATTAATGTTCTGCTAACTTTAGGCTAAGCCTAGTAGAGCAATATGCGTCGACAGTGAAACAAGGCGATTAGCGTAAATGTTATTATGCAAAAAGTATGTGCTCCAAATGGGATCTTGAAATAACTTCCCCTAAAAAAAATGCATCCCTTTTTTTTTAAACAAAATTTATGTTCTGCTAGCTTTAGGCTAAACCTAGCAATATGCGTAACAGCGAAACAAGGCGATTAGCATAAATGTTATTATGCAAAAATTATGTGCTCCAAATGGGATCTTGAAATAACCTTACCCAAAAAAAGTGTTTAATGTTCTGCTAGCTATGGGATAGACCTAGCAGAGCAATATGCGTAAACAGTGAAACAAGGCGATTAGCGTAAATGTTATTGTGCAAAATTATGTGCTCCAAATGGGATCTTGCAATAAGCTCCCCCAAAATAATGCTCGCCTATTTAACCCTTCTGCTATGTTTGGGTCAATTTTACCCTATTTTAGGAAAAACTTAACGAGACTTATAGGGTTCGTTCATTGAATCATGTTGATTCTTCTTCCACTGGTTTTCTGCATTAAAAAGAAGGGGTTTGCTAACAAATTAAAACCATAATGGTTTTCAACACTACTAAAAATATCTTAAAGTGTTTTTGCTACACTTATTGTGTTACTGGGTCAATTTGACCCACCATGTGATTTAGAATACCCTAATTTATATGTACATTTTTAGGAAACTATTATAAAGAACAGTATTTATGGAAAATTGCATACATTTTTCCTATTTTTCGCATACCATCTTTATCAATTATTGAAAGCTTCATTAGTACTAACAAATCTGCGAACCCCTGTTTCATGCATGAGTGCAAAAAACACTTTGTATGTCGTAGAAAATTTGCCGCTTCTTCTTCACTGTCATAGAGAAACATACTTCGCAATAAGCAGCTTAGTATGTAAAAACTGCCAGTAAAACATTATCAATAAATACAAATCTTTTCTATATTAAAAAAATTATAAGTAGCGCTAAGTTTTCATGAGTGGGTCAAATTGACCCAAAACACTATAAGTGCGATTTTCTTCTAACGTAGCAGAAGGGTTAAAAAAAAAGTTAATGTTCTGCTAGCTTTAGGCTAAGCCTAGCAATATGCGTAAACAGTGAAACAAAGCGATTAGCGTAAATGTTATTATGCAGAAATTATGTGCTCCAAGTGGGATCTTGAAATAACCAAAAACTTGCTCAATTGTTTTTAAAAAAACTAGATGGACCCGTGCGCGCCTTGCGCAAAGAACTTAACCACTACCCTCAGCGACATCTGCAACCCAGTAGATAAAGTCTCTGATTCACAATGGCGTTGCAGTAAAAATTGATTATTTTATGCATTCACAATTGTTTATTTAAACAAATTAATTTTTATAAGATACGCTTAAACAAAAGTACTGCTGTAATTAATAAATTATTTCGCATGTGGAGGTAACCCACACCTTTAAAACGATACCTTATTTATTAATATTGGTTCGAATTGAGAGCAGAAAATTATGAGCAAACACAAAAAGACCTTACATAAATAATATATACTAGTATATCCCGTGGTCGAAAATCGAAAACCTTAAATTAGTATAACTTATTAAATCCTATGTTCACCACTACCATCAGCGGCATCTGCAACCCAGTAGATAAAGTCTCTGATTCACAATGGCGTTGCAGTATAAATTGATTATTTTATGCATTCACAATTGTTTATTTAAACAAATTAATTTTTATAAAATACGCTTAAACAAAAGCACTGCTGTAATTAATAAATGATTTCGCATGTGGAGGTAACCCATACCTTTAAAATGATACCTTTTTTATTAATATTGGTTCGAAATGAGAACAAACAATTAGGAGCAAACACGAAAAGACCTTACAGAAATAATATATATGATGATTTTATGCCCTGCTGGCTTTAGGCCAAATTTATCAGATCAATATGCGTAAACAGTCAAACAAGCCGATTAACGCAAATGTTATTATGCAAAAATTATGTGCTCCAAATGGCATCTTGAAATAAGCTCCCCCAAAAAATTGGTCTACTTTTTTAAAACAAAATTGATTTTCTGCTAGCTTTAGGCTCAACCTAGCAATATGCGTAAACAGTGAACCAACACGATTATCGCAAATGTTACTATACAAAAATTATGTGCTCCAAGTGGGATCTTGAAATAACCTGCCCCAAAAAATTGCTCAATTGTTTTTTAAAAAAATTCTATGTTCTGCTAGCTTTAGGCTAAATTTATCAAAGCAATATGCTCCCAATGGCATCTTGAAATAACCTCCTCCAAAAACTTGCTGCCCTTTTTAAAAGCAACATCGATGTTCTGCTAGCTTAAGGCTAAGCCTAGCAATATGCGTCAACAGTGAAACAAGACGCAAATGTTATTATGCAGATATTATGTGCTCCAAATGGGATCTTGAAATAACCTCCCCCAAAAAATTGCTCCCGTTTTTTTAAAACAAAATTGATGTTCTGCTAGCTTTAGGCTAAGCCTAGCAATATGCGTCAACAGTGAAACAAGACGCAAATGTTATTATGCAAAAATTATGTGCTCCAAATGGGATCTTGAAATGAGCGCCCCAAAATAATGCTCGCTTATTTAAAAAAAAAAAAATTTAATGTTGTGCTAGCTTTAGGCTGAACCTAGCAATATGCCTAACAGTTAAACAAGGCGATTAGCGTAAATGTTATTATGCAGAAATTATGTGCTCCAAATGGGATCTTGAACAAACCTCCCCCAAAAAATGCTCCCCTTTTTTTTAAAACAAAATTTATGTTCTGCTAGCTTTAGGCTAAACCTAGCAATATGCGTAACAGCGAAACTAGGAGATTAGCGTAAATGTTAGTATGCAGAAATTATGTGCTCCAAATGGGATCTTGGAATAACCACCCCTAAAAAAATGCTCGCCTATTTAAAAAATAATTAATGTTCTGCTAGCTTTAGGATAAGCCTAGCAGAGCAATATGCGTCAACAGTGAAACAAGGCGATTAGCGTAAATGTTATTATGCAAAAGGTATGTGCTCTAAATGGGATCTTGAAATAACTTCCCCTAAAAAAATGCTCCCCTTTTTTTTTAAACAAAATTTATGTTCTGCTAGCTTTAGGCTAAACCTAGCAATATGCGTAACAGCGAAACAAGGCGATTAGCATAAATGTTATTATGCAAAAATTATGTGCTCCAAATGGGATCTTGAAATAACCTTACCCAAAAAAAGTGTTTAATGTTCTGCTAGCTATGGGATAGACCTAGCAGAGCAATATGCGTAAACAGTGAAACAAGGCGATTAGCGTAAATGTTATTGTGCAAAATTATGTGCTCCAAATGGGATCTTGAAATAACCTTACCCAAACAAAGTGTTTAATGTTCTGCTAGCTTTGGGCTAAACCTAGCAGCGCAATATGCGTAAACAGTGAAACTAGGTGATTAGCGTAAATGTTATTATGCAGAAATTATGTGCTCCAAATGGGATCTTGAAATAAGCGCCCCAAAATAATGCTCGCCTATTTAAAAAAAAATTAATGTTCTGCTAACTTTAGGCTAAGCCTAGCAATAACTTCCCCTAAAAAAAATGCATCCCTTTTTTTTTAAACAAAATTTATGTTCTGCTAGCTTTAGGCTAAACCTAGCAATATGCGTAACAGCGAAACAAGGCGATTAGCATAAATGTTATTATGCAAAAATTATGTGCTCCAAATGGGATCTTGAAATAACCTTACCCAAAAAAAGTGTTTAATGTTCTGCTAGCTATGGGATAGACCTAGCAGAGCAATATGCGTAAATAGTGAAACAAGGCGATTACCGTAAATGTTATTGTGCAAAATTATGTGCTCCAAATGGGATCTTGAAATAAGCTCCCCCAAAATAATGCTCGCCTATTTAACACTTCTGCTATGTTTGGGTCAATTTTACCCTATTTTAGGAAAAACTTAACGAGACTTATAGGGTTCGTTCATTGAATCATGTTGATTCTCTTCCACTGGTTTTCTGCATTAAAAAGAAGGGGTTTGCTAACAAATTAAAACTATAATGGTTTTCAACACTACTAAAAATATCTTAAAGTGTTTTTGCTACACTTATTGTGTTACTGGGTCAATTTGACCCACCATGTGATTTAGAATACCCTAATTTATATGTACATTTTTAGGAAACTATTATAAAGAACAGTATTTATGGAAAATTACATACATTTTTCCTATTTTTCGCATACCATCTTTATCAATTATTGAAAGCTTCATTAGTACTAACAAATCTGCGAACCCCTGTTTCATGCATGAGTGCAAAAAACACTTTGTATGTCGTAGAAAATTTGCCGCTTCTTCTTCACTGTCATAGAGAAACATACTTCGCAATAAGCAGCTTAGTATGTAAAAACTGCCAGTAAAACATTATCAATAAATACAAATCTTTTCTATATTAAATAATAAATAATTTTATATGAAAACAAAAATGAAGTTTGGTTGAAAAAATTATAAGTAGCGCTAAGTTTTCATGAGTGGGTCAAATTGACCCAAAACACTATAAGTGCGATTTTCTTCTAACGTAGCAGAAGGGTTAAAAAAAAAGTTAATGTTCTGCTAGCTTTAGGCTAAGCCTAGCAATATGCGTCAACAGTGAAACAAGACGCAAATGTTATTATGCAAAAATTATGTGCTCCAAATGGGATCTTGAAATGAGCGCCCCAAAAAAATGCTCCCATTTTTTTTAAAACAAAATTTATGTTCTGCTAGCTTTAGGCTAAACCTAGCAATATGCGTAACAGTGAAACAAGATGATTAGCGTAAATGTTATTATGCAAAAATGATGTGCCCTAAATGGGATCTTGAAATAACCTACCCCAAAAAATTGCTTAATTGTTTTTAAAAAATTTAATGTTCTGCTAGCTTTAGGTTAAATTTACAAGAGCAATATGCTCCCAATGGCATCTTGAAATAACCTCCCCCAAAAAATTGCTCCCTTTTTTAAAGCAACAGCGATGTTCTGCTAGCTTTAGGCTAAACCTAGCAATATGCGTAACAGTGAAACAAGATGATTAGCGTAAATGTTACTATGCAAAAATTATGTGCTCCAAATGGGATCTTGAAATGAGCGCCCCAAAATAATGCTCGCTTATTTAAAAAAAAAATTTAATGTTCTGCTAGCTTTAGGCTAAGCCTAGCAATATGCCTAAACAGTGAAACAAGATGATTAGCGCAAATGTTATTATGCAAAAATCATGTGCTCCAAATGGGATCTTGAAATAACCACCCCCAAAAAAATGCTCCCCTTTTTTTTAAAACAAAATTTATGTTCTGCTAGCGCAAATGTTACCATACAAAAATTATGTGCTCCAAGTGGGATCTTGAAATAACCTGCCCCAAAAATTGCTCAATTGTTTTTAAAAAAAAATCTATGTTCTGCTAGCTTTAGGTTAAATTTATAAGAGCAATATGCTCCCAATGGCATCTTGAAATAACCTCCCCCAAAAAATTGCTCCCTTTTTTAAAGCAACAGCGATGTTCTGCTAGCTTTAGGCTAAACCTAGCAATATGCGTAACAGTGAAACAAGATGATTAGCGTAAATGTTACTATGCAAAAATTATGTGCTCCAAATGGGATCTTGAAATGAGCGCCCCAAAATAATGCTCGCTTATTTAAAAAAAAAATTTAATGTTCTGCTAGCTTTAGGCTAAGCCTAGCAATATGCCTAAACAGTGAAACAAGATGATTAGCGCAAATGTTATTATGCAAAAATCATGTGCTCCAAATGGGATCTTGAAATAACCACCCCCAAAAAAATGCTCCCCTTTTTTTTAAAACAAAATTTATGTTCTGCTAGCGCAAATGTTACCATACAAAAATCATGTGCTCCAAATGGGATCTTGAAATAACCACCCCCAAAAAATTGCTCCCTTTGTTTTAAAACAAAAGTGATGTTCTGCTAGCTTTAGGCTAAACTTAGCATTATGCGTAACAGTGAAACAAGGCGATTAGCGTAAATGTTATTATGCAGAAATTATGTGCTCCAAATGGGATCTTGAAATAACCTCCCAAAAAAAATGATCCGCTTTTTTTTAAAACAAAATTTATGTTCTGCTAGCTTTAGGCTACGCCTAGCAATATACGTAACAGTGAAACAAGACGATTAGCGCTAATGTTATTATGCAGATATTATGTGCTCCAAATGGGATCTTGAAATAAGCTCCCCCAAAAAAATTGGTCTACTTTTTTAAAACAAAATTGATTTTCTGCTAGCTTTAGGCTAAACCTAGCAATATGCGTAACAGCTAAACAAGGCGATTAGCGTAAATGTTACTATGCAAAAATTATGTGCTCCAAATGGGATCTTGAAATGAGCGCCCCAAAATAATGCTCGCTAATTTAAAAAAAAAAATTTTATGTTCTGCTAGCTTTAGGCTAAACCTTGCAATATGCCTAACAGCTAAACAAGGCGATTAGCGTAAATGTTATTATGCAAAAATTATGTGCTCCAAATGGGATCTTGAAATGCGCGCCCCAAAATAATGCTCGCTTATTTAAAAAAAAAAAAAAATTTTATGTTCTGCTAGCTTTAGGCTAAGCCTAGCAATATGCCTAACAGTTAAACAAGGCGATTAGCGTAAATGGTATTATGCAGAAATTATGTGCTCCAAATGGGATCTTGAAATAACCTCCCCCAAAAAAATGTTCCCCTTTTTTTTTAAACAAAATTTATGTTCTTATGCAGAAATTATGTGCTCCAAATGGGATCTTCAAATAACCTCCCCCAAAAAAATGCTCCCCTTTTTTTTAAAACAAAATTTATATTCTGCTAGCTTTAGGCTACGCCTAGCAATATACGTAACAGTGAAACAAGACGATTAGCGCTAAAGTTATTATTCAAAAATTATGTGCTCCAAATGGGATCTTGAAATGAGCGCCCCAAAATAATGCTCGCTTATTTAAAAAAAAAAATTTTATGTTCTGCTAGCTTTAGGCTAAACCTAGCAATATGCCTAACAGTTAAACAAGGCGATTAGCGTAAATGGTATTATGCAGAAATTATGTGCTCCAAATGGGATCTTGAAATAACCTCCCCCAAAAAAATGCTCCCCTTTTTTTTAAAACAAAATTTATGTTCTGCTAGCTTTAGGCTAAACCTAGCAATATGCCTAACAGTGAAACAAGACGATTAGCGCTAATGTTATTATGCAGATATTATGTGCTCCAAAAGGGATCTTGAAATAACCTACCCCAAAAAAATTGGTCTACTTTTTTAAAACAAAATTGATTTTCTTCTAGCTTTAGGCTAAACCTAGCAATATGCGTAACAGTTAAACAAGGCGACTAGCGTAAATGTTATTATGCAAAAATTATGTGTTCCAAATGGGATCTTGAAATGCACGCCCCAAAATAATGCTCGCCTATTTAAAAAAAAAATTGTATGTGGCTACGAGAGCCTGACCAGCCACATCACTGGCGGTAGCAGCCCTGCCGCCAGCACAGATTTCACCACACACCATACACCAACACATACACAATTACACGCACCAATTGTCAAACACACGAATATACATAAAAACAAACAAAAGACAGTTCAAATAGAATTTTCATGCGAACTACCCGCCTATTTATGCGCCATAGCTATTGTTTTGAATTTCAATAAATTTGTAATTTTCAATATTAAACTTTCGTCGTTTTTATTTGGAAATCGCGAGGTGAGTGCAGTGCAGTGAACAGTGCAACCTTAGTGCTAAAGTATATATGGTCCTACATCGCCTCAAAGACAGGCACCTATGGACAGTGGAAAATAAAAACCAAAAATAATAGAAAAATTGAAGTGCAGTGCCCTAAAACATAAAAGAGCCAAAAACAAGCACATACACTAGGGTGACAAAAACAAAAAAAAAAAACCACTAAACATAAAAACTAATACAGTCCACAAAATAAACATTTCGGGCGCGAATAATTCAAATAATAAAACAATAAAAAACTAAAACACAAACAACAAATTAAAACTACAGTCCACTAATTAAAGAACCGGGCGCGAAAATATAAAACTATTAAAAACAAAAAGGAAATAGCGAGGGTAGAAAGGACAAACAACAACAACAAAAATATATATTAATTATAGAAAAAGAAAAAAAAAACAAAGCTAAGTAAATCTCCCTTAACCCTTGCAAAAGAGCGGTGAGTCGTATCCAATTAATTATTCAGACGTTCATTTGGCTTTTCTACGGATTTTTTTTCCATAAATCCGTATAACCAAAATCGAACGGATACATATATATACAAATATTTACATATACATATGTACATACATATTCAAAATTGAATTTCCCTTAAAAATACGGGACCCTTAAATCACAGGATTGAAAACTATATATATACATATATAAAAATTCTGATCCCGGTCAAAGTCCGACCATCCCATCATTACATGAATACAAAAATACATATAAATTTTCATATTAAGTCCCGCTCAAAAGTATTACAACAAATACTTACAAAAATAAAAAACATCACCGCGGACCTACTGCTTATTTTTCGTGTCGTCAAATCTAATTTCCAACAACAAAATATTATTTCAAGTTTCCACTTGCAAATTTGCCCGGCAATACCCCCTCTGCTTGCATCCCAACAAATAAGTCAAGCAAATGCAGGATTGTGTAAAACAAAATAAGCAGTAACTAAATTTAAAGAAAAGAACAAATCGAAGGAAAAATATTGACATATTAATTACATACATATTCGAACAAAAGTTTGATCAGCGACAAAGCTGCACTCAAAAAATAATTAAGTTCCTGACCCCGTACCTGGTAACTTAAGCAAAGGAAAGTAAATCAAAACAAAGCATAGAAAATTTGATCCATTGCTTCTATTGTTTACATAGAAACTAATAGACATACACACAAACGTGTACATAGCATAGCCACTCTCGCGACAAAGCACAAAATTAACAACTAAACATACCCACCAAAAAATAGTGGAAGTACTTATAAATTGACAAATCTTACAAAAAATACTGTAAGTAGTTACAAAAAATATATAAGGGAAAAATAAGCGGTAAGAATTACAATTAGTATAGGAAATTTCTTAAACAAGAAAAAACCATTTTAGAAACTACAGTCGCGTACAAAACAATAGTAGCGCCAATTAATAAATCTCGGTCCTTTAAAAAATAGCATATATTCATAAATATTTGCATTTATATATCGACTTATCGGTCAAAAAATTAAATCGGTAACGACTGAAAAACAACAGTCGCGCGAAAAAAATAAACACCGGCAGACACAAAAGCTCGGTAAATTAAGCAAAAAAAACATATATCTAAACTTTTATAGTAAAAGAGGTTCAGCTTCGACTCAAAATGTCAACGGACCCTAAATCACCTCATCTATTATTAGATATACCCAAAATGGGTGAAGAAGAAAAGCCTCAAGGCAGCCCAGCTGAAAGCACCCGTTCAAAACAGGGTGCAAAGCAAAAAAAGGGCAAAGATTTTTCAGCTGTAAAATTCATTGCAGAAAGTGGCAGTATCATAAGATACTGCACAAGGTTTTCCTCAATTGCTATAGAGGAAAATACAGAATCGGTTCTTGAAGTGAAAGAAAAATCACTTGATAGATTTTGGACACGGCTCCAAGCGGCATATGACGCAATCGTCGAAACAGATGATTCAGAATTGCCCGAAAATTTCAAAAACTCGGCATATTTAAAATATGAACACTGCTTAGACCATTATGAAGAAACAAAGGCTATGATCTCCGATCAATTAAAACTTCTTAAGCCTATAACTGCACCTACTCCACCCCAGCGAGTAGAGCTGCCCCAAAGACAAATACAAGAAGCAAGCTCCGGCATATACCTTAAAGTGCCGGCCTGTGATACTGAAGTATTTCATGGGGGTTATGAGCAATGGCCGTCGTTCCGAGACATGTTCTCAGCCGTTTACATAAACCACCCAAAGCTATCACAAGCGCAAAAATTATACCACTTGCGAAATAAAACAAAAGGTCAAGCAGGAATAATAGTAAAACATTTCGCACTCAATGATGACAATTTTAATCTGGCTTGGGAAGCGTTAAAAGCTAGATATGAAAATGAAAGAGTCTTGGTCGATAAACAAATAACGACCTTAATGAATTTACCAAAAATTCAAAAAGAAACAAGTGAGGAATTTCTGAAGTTACAGTCCACAGTAACAAACTGTTTGTCGGTTCTAGAAACCCAAAAAATTCCCACGGAAAACTGGGACCCAATTCTGGTCAATATTTGCGCTGCCACATTACCAGAAAAATCACTAATTTTATGGGAGCAATCGCTCTCATCCATGCCCAACGTGGCAACAAATGAAAGATTTCCTCACCACCCAGTTCGAAATTGCAGAACGGGTAGGCACAAAAGAAACAAAGCCGAAAAATTCAAAAGAAGACAAAAATAAAAGCTTCTTTAAACCCCAAGCCAGTAATTATAACTCCCATAACAGGAGTAAATATAACTCAAATGACAAGAGTTTCCACAAATCTCAATCGTTCACATCTGAACAATATAGAAATATGTCATGCGAACTGTGCAGCGGAGGGCATCAACTAAGATCTTGCGAGAAATTTAGAAATTTATCAATAAACGAAAGAAATAACTTAGTCAGAACTAAGAAACTTTGCAACAATTGCCTTTCGCCTACTCATACTGCACAGACATGTGCGAGTGAATATACTTGCTCATATTGCCGTAGGAGACATCATTCGATGCTCCATAATAATAATTATAACAATGCCCAAAATAATTCAAATGCCAAAAGAACCACGGGACTAGCTGCAACTGCTAGATCGGAAAATCCCGAAAAGGACAATACTGAAAGTTGTCACGAACAACCATGCTGCTCAAATGCAGCCAGAGTACAAACGCTTCATTCAGAAAATGAAAGCAAAACACTGTTACCGACAGCAATAGTCTCCATCGAACACAGAGGAGAACTATTTAAACTAAGGGCCTTAATAGATCAAGGATCACAGCGATCATTCATAGCATCTAAGGTCCAAAAAAGTTTAAATCTGCCAACCAAACAAGCCAACTTCGAAATTTCAGGAATGGGCGGAAGAGTTGTTCAAAACTCAAATAAAATCTGCTTCATGACCCTGGTTTCAACAAGCGCGGACCAAAGAATAGAAGCACAAGCTATTGTTCTGCCGCGACTTACGAATATGCTACCAAGCTATAACATAAATAGCGAACATTGGAAAAAGTTTTCACATCTGAAACTAGCCGATCCCAACTGCCATACACCCGATCAAATCGACATATTATTGGGAAGCGATCTAATCCCCCAAATAATACTTCAAGGTGTTGAGAAAATCTCCAACAACCTACTAGCCCAAAATACCATCTTTGGATGGATTTTAAGCGGTCAAGTCAAAGAGAAAATCTCCAGCTTCACAACGCAAGTGGAAGATATTTCTAATGACTATCTTAACTCACAATTGATAAAATTCTGGGAGGTAGAAGAACTACCCCCAATACCCGTTACTGCAGCTGACGACAAGTATTGTGAAGACTTCTACGAGTCCACAACTACGAGATCAGAAAACGGGCGGTACGTCGTACGACTAAATACCATTCAAACAACAATTTCCTGATACACTCGCCTTAGGTCACTCACGAACCTCAGCTCTACAGCAGTTTCTAAGTATGGAAAGAAACCTACTTAAAAAAGGCGAGCTAAAAACCTCATATGACAACGTTCTTGAGGAATATCTAACACTAGATCATATGGAATCAGTAAATTCCTATGAAAAAATTACAAAAGGCAAACACGCCTCATTTTATCTCCCACACCACGCGGTTATCAAACCAGAAAAACTTACAACAAAAGTAAGAGTGGTGTTTAATGCATCTAAATGCACAAGCTCAGGCAATTCATTAAATGACGTTTTATACACGGGTCCAACATTACAACCCGACTTAATGCTACTTATCTTATTGTGGCGGATGTATAAATACGTATTCAATGGTGACGTCGAAAAAATGTACAGACAAATCCTAGTACATGACGACGACCAAGACTAAAAGCGCATTATATTCCGCAATTCACCTTGCAGTCCAATCCGCGACTACAAGCTAAAAACGGTGACATTTGGCGTGAACTGCGCCCTTTCCTAGCCATTCGTACACTACACGAACTGGCAAAAGATACGAAAGAAAAATTACCACTAGCCGCCCCGGTGCTTAGCTCTCAAACGTACGTAGACGACATACTGTCTGGAAGCCACAGCCTTCCATTAGCGTGCGAGTCACTAGCGCAAGTTATCGAAGCCCTCGAATCAGCAGGGTTTCCATTAAAAAAGATAACATCCAACCATCCAGAAATACTGGCACAAATAAATAAAGAAAACTTGCTAGCTACCAATTTTCTAAAGTTTGAGAAAGAGAGCACCACTAAAACTCTGGGCATACAATGGAATGCAATATCAGACCAATTTTCTTACACTCTTGAGTCGGTATCTGCAAAATCCGCAAAAACGAAAAGACAAATTTTGTCATCTGTGGCAAAACTTTTTGACCCCGCAGGATGGCTTGCACCAATCATGATACAAGCAAAAATCCTCATTCAAGAATTATGGCTAGATGGAACCGATTGGGACGAAGTGGTGAAACCACTCCGCTTAATAAAATGGTCCCAATTTGCAAGTAACTTGCACACTATCTCCGAGATACAAATACCTCGGTGGGTGAATTTCTCACCCGATCATGAAGTCTAAATCCACGGCTTTTGCGATGCTTCTGAGAAAGCATACTGCGCTGCTATTTATGTGCGAACCCAGCACGATGGCAAAATAACAAGTCACTTATTAGTGGCAAAGGCCAAGGTCGCACCTCTTAAGACCGTAAGCCTCCCCCGGCTCGAGCTATGCGGCGCTCTCCTGCTCGCAAAACTAGCCTCGACCGTGCAAGCACATTTAAACCTGAGCGATCGGAAACTATATCTATAGTCCGATTCAGAAATCGTCCAAGCATGGCTAGAAAAGCCACCACATACGTGGAAAACATACGTTTCTAACCGCACAGCTCAAATCATTGACTTGGTTGGGCCAGCAACTTGGCGACACGTAGCCAGCGCTGATAACCCTGCGGATCTTGGAACAAGAGGCTGCAAACCCCTGCACCTTACAACCACCACACTATGGTGGAATGGCCCCAACTGGATGGTCGAATCACCTGACGCATGGCCAAAGTCGCCTGCGCGCAATATAATAGCCCCAGAAAGTAGAAGAATAGAAGGCTTTCATACAACGTTGGAGGATACAGACATCCTAGAGCGATTTTCGTCGTTCCCCCGAGCCTTAAGAGTAATAGCGTATATGTTTCAATTTGCAAATCGCTTAAAGAATAAGGTGAAAGGGATAGCCAATACCGCAAGCTATGCACTTACGCATTAAGACTTGCAACGGGCAAAAATAGCCCTAATCGAGTGCACACAAACTCGCTATTACAGTAGTGAACGATCACTGTTAATGGCATCAAAGCCCATTGACCAAAAGAGCCCACTCTTAGTACTTAACCCCTTTGTAGACTCTAAAGGACTGCTTCGTGCCAATGGCAGGCTAGCGAACTCCAGTCTGAGCTACAATGAGCGGCACCCTATAATAATACCGGAAAAATCCGTATTTGCCACAATCTTTATAAACTATCTCCACCTCTTAATGCTACACGCCGAGCACAGGCTAATGCAACAAATGATCCGACAAGAGTATTATATTCCTCGATTGAAGCCTCTGATCAAAAAATGCATATTTATGTGTAAAGTCTGTACGCTACACAAGCAAAAGATGCGCACGCAGATCATGGCAGCTCTACCACCCGAACGCTGCAATTATTCTATGCCTTTCACCATTACTGGTGTAGATTTTGCCGGACCTTTCCAGCTAAAGGCCTCGATGTTAAGGTCTTCTACCACAATGAAAGGTTACGTGGCTGTTTTTGTATGCTTTACGACAAAAGCCGTGCACCTAGAATTATGTTCAGATCTGACAACAGCTGCTTTTCTCGCGGCATTTGCACGCTTTGTTGAACGGCGAGGATTTCCCTCGAAAATCATGAGCGACAATGGCAAAACCTTTATCGGAGCTCAACGAGCTACCGAAAAGGAGTTCATACAGTTCGCCAAAGAAGTCTCGCCGCACATCATTGAAAAATACGCACCTCAAGGCATTAATTGGCAATTTATCCCTCCAAGTGCCCCACATATGGGTGGACTATGGGAATCAGCGGTTAAAAGCTTCAAATCGCATTTTAAGAAAAACACTGGCAATAATAAATTTACATTTGAAGAGTTCACTACGTTACTCATTCGAGTTGAAGCCGTTTTAAACTCACCGCCACTATCATCACTCTCGCAAGATCCCTCCGACTTTACAGCCCTCACCCCTTGGCATTTTCTTAGAGGAGCTCCACTTCTGGCAATACCAGAATCAAACGTGGACTCACTATCCCTCATAAATCGATGGGAACGGATCAAAATCCTCCATCATGAGTTTAGTCGCCGATGGAAGGAAGAATATCTTAAAGACCTTCACAAACGATATCGGTGGAAAAATACTCAAGAAGCACCTAAAATTGGAGCATGCGTCTTAATTCATGACGAATGTCTACCTCCTACCGAATGGCGGCTAGCCCGCATCGAAAAGGTACATTACGGTTCCGACGGTCACATCCGAGTAGTTGACCTACGTACGCAAAACGGCAAACTAACTCGACCGCTCGTAAAACTTTGTTTTCTACCAACCGAGTCTAATACCGCTAATACCGATCGCGCAAAATAACTTATAAACAATATAAAATCAAATACGGAGCAGTTCATCCAACGAAGCGATGTTGCAATCCGAAATAAATACCTCACTCCTAAAGAGGTAGCTCGAAGGACTTTCGTTTCCTCAATCTAAACGCGAAATTATACCGCAAATAAAAACCCGCTTAAAAGATACAATAATCTTATCACATTTGAAACCATATGTTGATCAAGTGCTAAAATCAAGCACCCCTATAACATTATGAGGCACTAAAGTCAATTCTCTTTTCCATATAGATAACAATGAATATGGAAGTTGACGCAGTCACCCCTACTCCAGCCATCCGCTCGGCGGTCACGGTTCCCCGAGCTAGGGTATTACCCATGGCAACACCTCGCTCTGCCCATCAACGGGCAGAAACAACGCCCACGCCAACGCCTCCTACGGCAACGCGAAGGTCCGATGCAGCAGCCACCGACGAACCGCCCGCAAGGGATCCTGTAGCGGCACATAGCGTTCGATGCCCACTTTGTCGCCGTCCACACGCCCTACGCTTGTGTGGAATTTTCAAGGCCATGCCTTAACTGCTTGGCACTGTGGCATACCACCGACGCGCGCACGTCCAGTGTTCTGTGCCAGCTTTGTGGCCGACCTCACCACACCCTCCTGCATCGGACGCCTCGAAATAGCACCCCGGCGGCACCACCTCCTCTCACCCACGTGCGACCTCGAGCGCGACCCACTAGCGGCTCGCAACATCGACGCCCAACCTGGCGGGCCAACCAGCAACAACATCCTTGGACTCACCCTGGGGCCCGATATCGCCCTCCAGCACCGACACCGGTCCCGCATCACCACAGGTCGCGCAACCGGCGCGCCAGCACAGATTTCACCACACACCATACACCAACACATACACAATTACACGCACCAATTGTCAAACACACGAATATACATAAAAACAAACAAAAGACAGTTCAAATAGAATTTTCATGCGAACTACCCGCCTATTTATGCGCCATAGCTATTGTTTTGAATTTCAATAAATTTGTAATTTTCAATATTAAACTTTCGTCGTTTTTATTTGGAAATCGCGAGGTGAGTGCAGTGCAGTGAAAAGTGCAACCTTAGTGCTAAAGTATATATTATGTTCTGCTAGCTTTAGGCTAAACCTAGCAATATGCCCGAATCGTCCCACGGTTACCATATGGTAATGCAAAACATGCCGTTATAATAACAAGAAAAAAATCAAAGTAACAAAGAAAAAAAACAATAGAAAACCGTTTTCCAATGCAAAATTTCCTTGAATTTGCAAAAATATAAAGTTTGTGCTATTCTTTGTTCAAATAGTGAAGCTATCGCATGTCAAATTGAGGTTACGAAAATAAAAGACAAAAATATACATTTTTTGATATGGCACATCGGTAAGTATTAGTGTTTTATAAGATTTGATGAAAAATATTTGTACATAGTTGCATCATCACAGAGCTAGTGAACTGATCTAAGAAATGCGATATAGTTTATTAAAAAAAATGCTCTTATATTATTTTTTAACATTTTTCTAAGCGCGTTACCATATGGTAATCGTGGGACTCCCAGGGTACAAGTATTTTATCTGCATTTCTAGAGATGTTCCTTGGCTTTTTGCATTTGTTACTAAGGTATTAGATAAAGTATTTGTAAATTCTGTCTTTAGAGGTTTAACGTTGCAGCAAATGCTTGATTTTATTCAAGAACTTTATGAGATGGAGGACCAAAATGAGCTGGGAGACATACCAACTGCCATTTATATTGAGCCTCCTGAAGATGGCAACGTGTCAGGAGAAGATGATGCAGACGATGACTGTGCGGGTATTCCGCACAATGTTTGCCCCGCTCAGCTAAAAGGCGGTTGTGAAATTGTGATGGCTAGTGGACGACATTTAACAAATTTTGATGAAGAGGATGAACTTGGAGGCATGTTTCAAAGCATCCTATTTTTACCAATGTCTCTAATTTTTTACTTTTGATCCTTTAGCGCCAAATGTGCAAGGCTTGCCTGTTATTGTAGACGAAGACCAACAACAGCCAACATGCTCCAGTCGCGGAAAATCACCAGAAAGAAAACGATTACGAAGGGTAGAACCAAAACCTTCAAATTTACCATTGCCGGCAGTGAACAAGGAAACAGTATTTTTTGTATATTGTATATTAATTCTTTATTATCTTATGAGATTTACAAATAGAACATTATTTTCTTAAATAAATAAGTCCACATTTACATATAATAATTATAATAAGATAATAGTTAATGGCGTTGAGTGTCCAATTCACAGGATAGAGATAACGCCATTTCCTTGTAAAACATAATTAGAAGTTGAATATTGTGGGGTGCAAAATTATATAAAGAATTATAAAAATAAAGAGTTATGTAGATTAAACAAAAACCAACTCAAATAAATTTACTGTGCAGAGTTTTTTTAAAAGTTAATAAAAAAAATGTTTTGACATGTTTATCGGTAGATAACAAATTATACGATAGGCCCTAACAGAACCTCTATATCGTCATGCGTTAAACAAAGAAGCCATAATTTCACCTCCTTCAGGAAAACGGCTAGCTTTCTAATATGTTGTATATCTCTGGGAAGTTTATTGAAAACCATACAAGATACTATGGTATAGAAGTTACGAAACACGGTAGTGCGATACGTAGGAACTGAAACATTTGAATGTGAATTGCTTCTTAACCTGTGTGAGGTGTATATTGGGCTACGTAGATATCCACTCCTCATAAAAAAAACTTTCAGAACTTTATAGTAATACAAGTGTCTCACAGGAACAATGTTTAGTCTTTTGAAAAGGTTCATAGAGTGCGCTAGCCTGTTGGCGTTCCATATTCTTCTTATGAGACACTTCTGCAACCTTAAAAGCGGACGAATTTTATTATTATATGCACTACCCCAGCAACTTATACCATATTGAAGTTTAGACTGTACTAGTCCATAGTACACTATTTTCAGTACGCTGCTTGAACATAATTTTTTAAGACAATAAAATGAACGCACTGTTGAAAGCAGATATTGCTTCATAGCAGAGACATGCGACGACCAACTCAAGTTTTGATCAACTATAACTCCCAAGTACTTGAAACTAGATACTACCTCAATCTTAAAACAATTACTATCACACATGATTTCTGGTGTATAAATAACTCGATTGACTTGCTCAATACAAGTAAGACAACAAAGCTTGTGCCCCAAACAACTTGCAGAGTGAAAAATAATATCACCACTTGGCACTTCCTTGCCACAAAGACTGAAATACATTAATTTTGTTTTACTGCTTACAATGAGCTTATGAGCAGCAAACCACTCTCTTAGCAGGTGTACATCGTGATTAATCTCCATACAACGATTGAAGGCATTGAGTGATCCATATGCAATTGCCAAGTCATCGGCAAATGCAGTCACTTGCCCCACGAAAGGTATTGAAAATAACGAATTTATGTAAATAAGGAATAAAATTGGACCGAGCACAGAGCCTTGAGGGACTCCCAAATCCATTATTTTAGGTTCGGTTATAGCATAATTAATTTTCACTCTTTGTTTTCTGCATGTTAAATAAGATTCAAACCAATTTAAAATGTTTCCACGGAAACCTGCTGAACTCAGTTTACTTAAGAGAATTTTATGGTTCACCATGTCAAAAGCTTTCGTAATATCAACAAAAAGGCAAGCGCAATACTTTCTTTTATCCATTGCTTTATACATATATAGAAGAACAAAATTCAAGAAGAGCGTCTTCAGTAGAGCATCCTTGCCGGAAACCGAATTGTTTAGAACTGAAATACCTAATTTTTTCCAAATATGCTACAACTCTACACTTCACAGCTTTCTCAAAAACTTTAGATATCGACGGCAAGAGAGAGATAGGTCTGTAGTTATTCTTGTCTTTTCTATTACCTTTCTTATAAAGTGGTATGACAACAGTACATTTTAGATCCTCTGGAAATACTCCTTCGACCATACTATTATTAAATAAATGCTTCAAGATGTCAACAACATAAAGAGCAATACTCTTCAACGTACGGTTCGAAATATTATCATTTCCACATGACTCAGTGTTACTTAAAGAATTTATTAAGCTCAAGATCTCGGATCCAGAGATTGGTTCAAAGAAAAAACTACTTCCAGGCGGATAAATAGAGCGATTGTTACATGTGCAGCGTATCACTCTGTTATTTTGCACGGAACTCTTGCCCACTGTACAGAAAAAATCATTGAACTCATTTGCAACATCTGCTGGGCTAAAAACATTCACTCCGTTGAAGACAATCGAACTATCTCGTCTTTCAGAATTACGATGAAGAATCTCATTTATAACATTCCATTCTTTTTTAACATTGCCATTCGCAGCTATAAACCTATTTTTATAAAAGTTATCATGCCTTAAACGAGTTTCTTTATGTAGCCTGCATGTGAGCCGCTTCACTCGCTTCCGGAGACGGATGTTCCTTGGATGCTTTCGACACTTAGCACGCAATTTATTTTTTATTTTTAGTTTTTTAAGTAGATCACGATTGATCCACGGCTTGAGGGTAACGTCCGAAATCTTTGGGAATGTGACAAAGCTGGATTTGATTATGTGAGCTTGAAGTGTGGTCACAAATAAACTGTACGCCTTAGATACATCCTTTTCTGCATAAACAGTTTCCCATTGCTCATGACGAAGCGATATGTGAAGATCCCTAAAATTAATTTTCTTGATGGCTCTTAATGGGTGATTATTATTACGCTCATCATTTAAACAGTTGATACATAGCCCGGTCATACAGTGATCAGAAACTCCAAGATCTAAGTTCAACCCAACAGATGGGCTCAATCTGCTACTATCGAATCGGCCGTAAATATGATCTATACATGTGCCAGACTCAGGCCGAGTAGAGGATTGAATATATGACGTCAATCCATGACTTGCTAGCAGTTGAACGTGATTTTCCACTGCGGAGCTGGAGCCTAATAAATCAATATTAAAATCTCCTAATACTACGATATTTGTTGCTTTTTCATTGTCTAAAAAAGATGAAAATTCTTCGTGGAATAAGTTTACGGATGTCGAGTGAAGTCTGTATACACAGACCAAGCTGAGAGGTATGTTTCTTATGTTTAAACTTATTTTAATAATATCCGCACTTGCTAGGCATAAACGGGTTATATCGCAATCATACATATTATGCACAAAAACTCCTACACCACCAGCTGAGTACGAATCATTGGCTTTCGCGTAAAAATTATAATTAGGAATATGGTAATCATTTACTTCGTAGGAGAAAACCCAAATTTCCGTTACAAAAACAATATCTTGAATGGGTGAAAAAGGATTCATCCTCCCTATATTTCCAGAAGCAAATTATCAGGATTGTCGTGACTTACTACCTCATGAACAATTTGAAAAGTTTTTCGATGATACGTTAATTGAGCACATATGCGAGCAAAGTGCTGTATGTGCTATAAGTCAGGGTAGACAAAACCCGCATATAACAGTTGGCGAATTTCGAGCCTTCATCGGCATAATTACTGGATACAATAGTTACGCCAGCTATAAGGATTTATGGAGTCAAGATGACGACCTTCGTAATAATCTTGTAAGTGACACCATGCGCCGAAATCGGTTTCAGGAAATATTGCAAAGTCTTCATTTTGAAGACAACTCCAAGGCTCCATCAAAAACCGGCGTCAATGTGGATAAAATGTGGAAATTGAGACCTCTTACAGACGATTTGAAGGCGAAAATGGTTGACAATTTTCATGCCGAACAAAATCTTTCCTTCGATGAAAGCATGATATCGTATTTTGGTAGGCATGGATGTAAACAGTTCATCAAAGGCAAATCATTACGATTCGGCTATAAAGTTTGGTCACTTTGCACCCCATCAGGCTACATGGTAAATTTTGAAATTTACCAAGGAAAAAATCCTCGTTCAATCGATGAATATGAAGCTAAGTTTGGGAAATGCGCAGCTCCCTTAGTCAATATGATCGACGATTTTCCGGACATCTTGAAATCTCTGCCATTTTCTTTTTACTTTGACAACTTGTTTACTAGTTATCCTTTACTGGCTTACTTGAAATCAAACGGATACAATGCCACGGGGACAATTAGGGAAAACCGTATTCCAAAAAGCTGTCCACTGTTGGATAAAAAAAGTGTCAAATCAATGGAAAGAGGCTACTCCGATTCAATCACGATGAAAAGTACTGGTATAAGATTGGTTAAATGGAAAGATAATAGCGTTGTATGTATGCTATCAACTATATTTGGCGAAAATCCCAAATCAATGGCACAACGATATTCAAAGGCAAGTGGAGGCAAAGTAAGTATTCCCCGTCCTTGCTCGATATCGGAGTAAAACAAATATATGTGTGGAGTGGACCGGTTTGATCAAAACTTGGCCCAGTATCGCATATCATACGGGGGGGAAAAGTGGTGGTCCAGCATATTTACCTGGCTTATAGATGCCTGTATACAAAACGCTTGGCAACTCTATAGAAAGGTACATCCGACCACGAGTCAGCTGGAGTTTCGACGACAACTGGCAGTTTATTACTGCAAGCATTATGGGACAAAGCCAAAATCATCTGGCCCAATGCCCTCCCACAGATATGCACAACAGCCAGGTCGAGTTGAACATACTCTACGTTATGATCAGATTGGACACTACGTTACACCATCCAACCGTAGACATTGTGCTGGCGAAGGATGCAAAGTGAATGGACGTACATCCTGTATAAAATGTGATGTAGGTCTTTGCGTAAAGTGTTTCGAAAAATATCACACAAAACTCTGAATAATATGCTAAAAAAATATATTTTCTAATTTTTAACTTAAAAAATACTTTTATAAGCTTCATATTTCTCAATAAAAATATTTCATTTGTGAAACTTAAAGGAAAACTGCATCCAAATAATGTATTATTTCAAAGAAGAAAACCTGTACCCTAGTGGTCCCACGATTACCATATGGTAACGCTGGTTTTTCGAATTTTTTTTTTACATCACATTTTATACAGGATGGTTATACAGGATAGGTTCAGCCTAAAGTTAGCAGAACATTAAATTATTATTTTTTAAATAAGCGAGCATTATTTTGGGGCGCTCATTTCAAGATCCCATTTGGAGCACATAATTTTTGCATAATAACATTTACGCTAATCGCCTTGTTTAGCTGTTACGCATATTGCTAGGTTTAGCCAAAGCTAGCAGAAAATCAATTTTGTTTTAAAAAAGTAGACCAATTTTTTTTGGGGGAGGTTATTTCAAGATCCCATTTGGAGCACATAATATCTGCATAATAACATTAGCGCTAATCGTCTTGTTTCACTGTTAGGCATATTGCTAGGTTTAGCCTAAAGTTAGCAGAACATTAAATTTTTTTTTTTAAATAAGCGAGCATTATTTTGGGGCGCTCATTTCAAGATCCCTTTTGGAGCACATAATTTTTGCATAATAACATTTACGCTAATCGCCTTGCTTAACTGTTAGGCATATTGCTAGGTTTAGCCTAAAAATGCTCCCTTTTTTTTGTAAAACAAAATTTATGTTCTGCTAGCTTTAGGCTACGCCTAGCAATATACGTAACAGTGAAACAAGACAGTTAGCGCTAATGGTATTATGCAGATATTATGTGCTCCAAATGGGATCTTGAAATAACCTCCCCCAAAAAATTGGTCTACTTTTTTAAAACAAAATTGATTTTCTGCTAGCTTTAGGCTAAGCCTGGCAATATGCGTAACAGCGAAACAAGGCGATTAGCGTAAATGTTAGGCGGAGTGCAATAGCGCCTTGTGAAATAAGCCCTTTAAGGCCTTATTACACTATTGAAAGTGAAATAAGGCCTTTATTTCAAAAAAGGCTTTATTACACTTCGAAAGAGAAATAAAGTCTTAAAGGCCTTATTGCTCTTTATTTTTTTTTAATGAAACAATAATATTACAGGGGAACTTCTTTATAGTGAGCTTCCCTATAATGAAGTCATTTTGAAGACAGCTTTTTGGCTCTACTTTAGGTGCATTTTTGTCTCCTTATAATGAATTTCTATATAGTGAAGTTTTCTATATAATGAACAACTGAAAATCAAGCTTCATACGTTTTTGTCTCCGTATAGTGAATTTTTTCAAATATGTTTTCGGTTACACTCAATAATAACAATAATCAGAAGGGGGAAAAGCAATATTTTGTTTCTGTGAAAAGTTATTAGTGAAAAACCGAAAATTGACCCTGGTCAGATCCCCAATTCGGGGCCCCATCCACGTTTTTTATGTGCAGAACACCTTTCCGCGTAGGCGGCCTTCGGCCGCGCTTTAAAAAATAACCCTGGGCTACGCCATTCCAACTCCGGGTGTGTGCCATAGCCGTCTATTGATACCTCTACCTAGATTTTTGGACGTGTATTAGAAACTTGACGTTGGATGGAAAGTACTACCCAAGGAAGAAATAATTATATGTTGTTTAGTTTTTAAGAAAAATGTGTTCTATTTAATGTAAAATAGTACAATTTTGATCACAATAAATAAAATAAAAATTATTCAATTATTTACTTAAAATCGTGAAAATGGTACGGTGGATGGCCGTGGGCGCGGGCGTCGGCGCGGATGTGCGCGGACGCACGAACCGGCGGACGCGGATGGGAGCGGGGGCGGACGCACAGCCGGAAATCAAATCTTCGTGATAACCCCAATCATATCAGTAGTTGGTATTCACTTATGTTTAATAAAAAAAAAATAAGGCTTTATTGCACAATTGGATAAATTTTTATAAAGGCTTTATTTCTCTTTCGAAGTGTAATAAAGCCTTTTTTGAAATAAAGGAATTATTTCACTTTCAATAGTGCTTAGGCCCGATGCCTAAATTCCGAAAAAATGGGCTACCCTAATGTCACTTTTCCGCATCCTTCCAACCACACATACCAATCCACCCACATGTATGTATGTGCATGCCTGCATATTCATGTTTTGTCAGCAACATATACATGCATGTGGGTGTGCATGTGTAGGTTCACCTCCCCTTAAAACCGGAGGCTAAAATTTCGCGTTCAACGGTTGTCCTCGACTGGACAACCTCCTACTTTTTCGGCGATCATCGAAGACAACACACGTCACGACCACCCCAGGAATTTCCAGCTCAGCCAAATTATCCAAGGTAAAATTCTGTTGTACAATTATATTTTTCACAATAAATACACGGCCACATTTATAACGAGAATTCTCGTTCTTTTTATTTTCTTTTCAAATCCCAATTCGACCGCGGTGCTTTCGAGCCACGGCCGCTCCAGTTAAGCACCACAGCCGATTTGTTCATGGTCCTATCTCCCCGTAGAGGAACCACAACGAATACAGCCTATACAGTCCACAACAACAACAACATCAAAGCGCAATAAGAATACCACTTGGACCCAGAATATTGAATTTTACTAATCACTGCCGCAAGGAAGCTACCACAACAATAACACATACATACAACATACTCTGCCGATCACCACATCTAAGCACGTAAGTTGTATATTTCTTGCAACTTGTTTTGTGGTGTTGCTATTTTTTTTCGTTAAACGAATTCGAATATTTATATTTAAAAGAGTGTCGCCCGCGAGTGTGCGTAAAACATAAGTTCGAAAAGTGAATTTGTTTAGTGAGTGCATTATTTTAAAAAGTTTTTCAATAATTAACATTGTCATTGCTGAGGTAACATAACCTCACTTTCACATTAAATTCACTTAGCCTTTCGATTGGTAGTTTCGTCTCAGTTTTCCACCTTTTTTTTGGTAATAAACACGCACAGCATTTCAACAGAAGGCTAGTAAATTTTCTTAATTAAAGTCACTTAGTTTTTTTTTGTTAAATTTTCATTTATTCGCACAAATCTCCACGTAAAGATTCACTTATTCGCTCGTTTTGAGACACCGCGCACTTCACTTGTGTTTTCTTTGTTTACATTCGTTATTGCGGGAACACATATATACACGTGTGCATATATATATAAACATATCCCCGATAGCGTGTGGGTGGCGAGTTATTCAAATAGAATAAATTTGAATTTATTGTTGAACTAGCAGACCCGGCAGACGTTGTTCTGCATGACCAGTGACTTCCCTAGAAATACATTTTCAAATATTTTTCTATTAATTTTTAACATTCCATTTATTGCAGTGCTTTAGGATATACAATGTTTCTGGTTTTAACGTCTTTGGTATAAACAAATAAATTCTTTGGATGTCCAACTCAAAAAACGGATCTTTTGAACTCAATGGGTATGAAAAAAACCATTATGCGCTGCTGAGCCGATGTATAGTTAGTATTAATTTAATTATATCCTATACCTACCACTTAACGCCACTATTATGATTTTATGGAAATCCTATAATACTCTGGATATGTATAAACGGCAATAACAAACAAAAAAAATTAAGTGCTTTGATTAAGATTTAAGAACGTTAAAATGTCACTAAAGCAAATACATTCAGGGATATAACGAATTGAAATATTACTTAGCTTGTGGTCTTGGAACTGCCCACTTTCCAAAAAATTTACAAATGTAGCCTATGTATGTCGTACCCAACGAAGATTTTAACGTATTGGAAAAGTTTAAAACAGATCAACCGTAATCTTTGGACATTATTGAAGTACAAATAACGTACTGAATACAAAAAATGTGGGCGTGGCACCGCCTACTTTTCTCAAATTATATAATTGTTGACCAAGGGACACACATATCCAAAAATCATTAGTTTAGACCAAATATATTCAAAGTTATGATGATTTAAATTTTATATAGCTTGGGGGCGTGGCACCGCCCACTTTTCCAAAAATTAATATAGCCTGAATCGTACCCAACAATTTTCTGAACCAATCTGGAAAGTTTAAAAGAGATCCACCAAAAACTTTGGACATTATTGTAGCACAAACAAAACACAAAAAATGTGGGCGTGGCACCGCCCACTTTTCCAAAATTACATAAATCTTGACCAAAGGACACACATATCCAAAAATTATTAAATATGTTCAGAGTTATGAAGAATTGTAGTTTTATATAGCCTGGGGGCGTGGCACCGCCCACTTTTCCAAAAATTAATATAGCCTATGCTTTAACCCATGATCCCAAGAATATACTGTGAAAATTTCATTAAAATCGGTTGAGTACTTTGGACGCCTATAAAGGACACACAGACACACATTCATTTTTTTTATAAGATTATAACAAAATATTCAGGCGATTCGGCCAAGTCTGCAATAAATAAATTAAATTAAATTAAAAGCACAAACCAATTGCGTTCAATTTCAAAGGTTTTATTGAGTTGAGGTTGATTTTTCCTGGGGGTAAATACTGACATTATTCGCATTCCCTTGGATTTTATTGTATTGCACGGTTGAGCATTTCCCGTACCTTCGGTTTACTTTCTGCCTTTAATTATATCTCGAAAAACCCAAAATATGGAAAGCTTCATTAGGTTGGCTGACACGATCAGTGAATTTGAAGCTGACTATAATGAAATAGAGGATTCAGCCCACACCAAGTTCACTCTTGGCCTTCAACAAGAGGACTTGAAGTCAATGTGGAGGAAGACGAGAACGGCTCAAGATGACTTGTTAAACTCGAACAAGGTGGAAGCGGCTGCCATTGTATCAGTTAAACTAAAATGCAAAAAGGCATACGCCATATATTTACGCTGCATGTCAGACATGGCTACACGCCAAGCGACGTTCACAAAACCCGATTCCAAAACGGAAGAAAAGCCAGAATTTGAGCACAGTATCCGCCTGCCTCCATGTGATACTGAAGTTTTCAAGGGCGATTACTTGTCATGGCCAACATTTCGTGACATGTTCACTGCCATTTATAGCTTAAACAAGCGCCTAACACCAGTTTAAAAATTGTTCCATCTCAACAATAAAACACAAGGTGAGGCAAAAGATATTGTTAAACAAGTAAGGAAGTCTAAGTTCGGGTGAACCGAACATTAAATACCCAGCGTTAGTTTTCAGAAAAAGGGGGCGCAGTTTTCATCCGATTTCGCCCATTTTAAAAACCAATCTATTCCGAGCCTAAACAATAGCGAATTTGGTGGGCGCGGCCACGCTCCTTGCTTATAAAGCTTTAACCGCTTACATGAGCCAAAAGTACTGAATCGATCTTTACAAGGGTTATACCATGTCCTATATATAACTTTGGAAAAGAAGGCGTGCCATTCCCATAACTTTTAACGTATTTTGTGAAATTTTTTGATATACGGATGTATGTGTCCATTATTCAATTATTACCTAATTTTAAAAAAGTGGGTGGTGGCACGCCCACGTATTTTATTATGTTGTTGGTCCCTATTTGAAGATCAGTTTTCATTTTGTTTATTCACTTGTGGGCGGTGCCACGCCCATTTTCCAAAATATTACCAAAAAACCTTTAAACATCACTAATAACATCATCAGGTGAATGAGTGTACTAAATTTTAGCAATATATCTTAATCAGTTAAACAGATATTGCATATTCCGGTTTCCTAACTCTCGTTTAGAGAACTTTAGTCCAAAAAGGGGCGTGGTTGTTCACCGATTTTTCTTATTTTCTGTGGTAGTACTCTACATAAACATAACATGCCTGGTACCTAGTTTCGTAAACCTATCTCACACCGTTCTGAAGTTATTAGCAGTCGAATTTGCAAATTGCTTGACTCATAAGTGGGCGGTGACACGCCCATTTTCCAAAATTTTGCAAAAATAATGTAGAGAATATGAAAATTGATATATGTACCAAATTATATTATTATAGCGGTATCAGTTAATTAGATATGAACTTTTCAATATTCCAACTCCTTTCAATATAACTTTTATGAAAACGTAGGCGTGGCCGCGAAGTGATTTCGTTTATTTTCCATAGCTGAATTTAAATCAACAATAGTATGCCCTCTACAAAATTTCGTTATACTAGCACAAACTGTTCTGAAGTTATTGAGAGTCAAAATTTTACAATTTCTTCAAATATATGTGGGCGGTGCCACGCCCCTTTTAAAAAAATTTGATAAAATCGGCCTTATAACATCGAAATCAATACATATTGCAAATTATATCATTGTATCTGCTTCTAATATTGAATTAACCCGTTTTATACGTTTTTCGAAATTTTCCGATTTTACCCATTTTCAATACCAATCTATTCTGAACCCAAATAAGTACGCATGCCGAATTTGGTGAAGATATCTCATTATTTTCTCAAGTTATCGTGTTAACGGACAGACGGACGGACGGACATGGCTCAATCAAATTTTTTTTCGATCCTGATCATATTGATATATGGAAGTCTATATCTATCTCGATTCCTTTATACCTGTACAACCAACCGCTATTCCAACAAAATTATAATATCCTTGTACTAGTACTAGTACGCTGGGTATAAAAAAAGTGGAGCAATTTTTTGCGGTAGGTTATTTCAAGATCCCATTCGGGGCACATAATTTTTGCATAATAACATTTGCGCTAATCATCTTGTTTCACTGTTTACGCATATTTCTAGGTTTAGCCTAAAGCTACCAGAACATCAATTTTGTTTTAAAACAAGGGGAGCAATTTTTTGGGGGAGGTTATTTCAAGATCCCATTTGGGGCACATAATTTTTGCATAATAACATTTGCGCTAATCATCTTGTTTCACTGTTACGCATATTGCTAGGTTTAGCCTAAAACTAGCAGAACATAAAATTTTTGTTTTTTAAATATTTGGAGCACATAATTTTTGCATAATAACATTTGCGCTAATCGTCTTGGTTCACTGTTACGTATATTTCTAGGTTTAGCCTAAAGCTAGCAGAACATCAATTTTGTTTTCTGTGGTTGTACTCTACATACTGAAGTTATTAGCAGTCGAATTTGAAAATTGCTTGACTCATAAGTGGGCGGTGCCACGCCCACTTTCCAAAATTTTGCAAAAATAATGTTAAGAATATGAAAATTGATGTATGTACCAAATTATATTATTATAGCGGTATCAGTTAAGTAGATATGGACTTTTCAATATTTCCACCTCCTTTCAATATAACTTTTATAAAAAAGTAGGCGTGGTCTCCAAGCGATTTCGTTTATCTGAATTTAACACAACAATAGTATGCCCTCTACAAAATTTCGTTATACTAGCATAAACTGTTCTCAAGTTATTAAGAGTCAAAATTTATAATTTCTTCAAATATATGTGGGCGGTGCCACGCCCCTTTTCAAAAAATTTTATAAAATCCGCCTTAGAACATATAAATCAATACATATTGCAAATTTTATCATTGTATCTGCTTCTGATATGGAATTAACCCGTTTTATACGTTTTTCGAAATTTTCGATATCGAAAAAGGGGGCGTGGTTATCATCCGATTTCGCCCATTTTCAATAGCAGCCTACCTTGGCTAGAAAGTAACCTGTATGCATAATTTCATGCAAATATCTCAATTTTTACTCAAGTTATCGTGTACACGGACGGACAGACGGACAGACGGACGGACATGCCTTAATCAATTCCTCTTTTCAACCTAAGAACTTTCATATATGGAACCCCATATCTAACTCGATTATTTTCCGCCGTTACATAGTACCGTTATGTGGACAAAATTAATATACCCTTGTACTAGTACTAGTACGCTGGGTATAAAAATGTCCGCTCACGAATGAGGGGTTCGATACAGCGTGGAGAAACTTATGCGAGAGATACGAAAATAAACGTATACTAGTGAACTCGCAACTCCAAATTTTGTTTAACTTAAAAAAGGTAGAGAGTGAGTGTGGTAGCGCAATTAAAACATTGCAGCGCGAAATAAATAATTAGCTTTCGTCCTTGCGAAGTCATAAAATTGACTCTTCGAACTGGGACGCAATTATTACATACCTGTGTTCGACTAAATTGCCGGAAAGTACGCTAGGTCTATGGGAGCAAAGCATAGACCATAAAGTGGAAATATCCAAGTGGGAGGATATGGACAAATTTTTGTGCAACCGCTTCCAGACACTTGAAACAGTGTCTGGGTTCATAGGGGCTTCTTCGAAAGCGCAGAAACCGCAATCAACGCGACCTGCCAACGAAACCCCTACAAAAAGACTTGGTGCATACCAAGCAAATGTAACAAAGGCACTATGCACAAAGTGAAAGTCAAACTCATACCAATTGCGAAATTGTCCGCGTTTTCTAAAATTAACGCCGGTGGAGAGAATTAATTTTGTTAAATCCACCAAGGGCTGCCTAAACTGCCTATCCCCAGGACATAGAGTGTCGAAGTGCAGCAGTTCGTACGACTGCAACAAATGCCACTCTCGACATCATACGCTCCTGCATGCGGAGTCTCTACAGACGCAGGCAACTAGCAGCCCGAATCAGTATAATGCTGCCTCTACTTCCCAACAGGCACAACAGAGACGGGAAGTTTCAAAATCAAGCTCGGATTCTAACCGAAATGTAAAATCCTACCATGTACACTCAAGTGCAGGTATGCTGCTAGGGACAGCTCGAGTCACCATTCATCATAATGGTACAGACTTCCCAGCAAGAGCACTTATCGATTCTGGCTCAGAATGCTCGTTCATGACAGAACGACTAAAACGCCGAATCAATCTACCAGCAAAAAGGATGCATGCCCAAGTTTCGGGTATCACTAATTCTGTGCCGGCTCAAGTCAAGGAGGCCTCCCACATTGAACTCCGTTCACCAGTGGACCCTTGCTTTAGCCTAACAACTTCTGTGCTAATTCTAGCCAAACTAACTGGGAATCTGCCATCCTGCCATATCGACGCAACGACTATGCAGGCATTCCCAGACTTAGTCTTGGCAGATAAGAGATTCTACGTTAATGAAGAAGTAGATCTCATACTTGGCGGAGATATATATCCGCAAATAATACTGAGCGGACTGAAAAAGAATGTACTAAGTACACATCTGGCTCAAGAAACGGTGTTCGGTTGGATACTAACCGGGCGTGTAGACGCACCCAATCCAACCAGAAATATAGTCTCGTTTTACAGCGAAATTGCTTTGGACAAACAGCTTACAGCATTCTGGGAGTTAGAAAATCTGCCCAGAACTAAAGGTGCAAACGCAGATGACAAATACTGCGAAGATTTATATGGCTGATTCCTTGGAAACTGATATATTTGTGTTCACCGACTTTAATGTCAAAAATTTATAACAAACTGTAATGTGTTATTAATTTAGAAAGTTTCAAAAATCTTTGTTGTTAGAAAACGAGAAGGGAGCAAGACCTAAAGATATTTTGGATCATGAGGAGCGAAGTCTTTCGGGGCCCGTCTTTGCGGCTAGCAAGCAGTGGTTGGGGGATTCGCGACATCTTCCTTAAGATCTCAATTATTACACTTTTATTACAGAGCCCCTATTTTATTTTACATATCACAAAAATAATTTATACCCGTGATTATGGCAACGAAAAAGATAAATGAAAAGTTGGGTGATATGATGGATTTCGACTGATTTAAATTCGAACACGGCAACTAACGATGTTGTACCCTGTGAGCTGCGAAGATGTACTCGCGCTCGCGCTTCCATGCCCTCCCTGCCTTGGCCTTTTATGCGTCTTAGAAATCATGTTATGGAGGCCCCTAGAAATCCCTCTTACCTCTTCACCTTTTTACCCGGAAAACATTATCAAATTAGAACTGCATCATTTTCTTGTTTAATTTCAGGTTTCCATCCATATAATATTTCATTTTTTCTTATACAGCTTACAAACTTATTTATATAATACAAGGTATTAGCTTAGGTAGTAAGACTCCTACGGTTAGCTACTGAAAAGAGCGAAGTTAAACCTTTGGTCTTGTAAATCTGGATCATTAACTTGTTACTTCATAATCACACTAAACAAAACCAAAAATAACTCGATGAAGTCATAAGTGCGGACCTTAATTTTTGGAGGCTAACCATTGCTGACCTAACTCAACATTTACATCTATGTCTATGTGGTCATTGAACCCCATCTAGATACTAATGTAATTGACAACGAAAAGACTTACGTATGTACATACATATGTATTGGCATGTACATAGGTGATAAAAAAACAATATATAACCAAAATTGAGAAAAGCGAACGTGCAAAAAAAAAAAACTTCGCTAGCAGGTAGCCATGCACATATATACATATGTACATATATACAAGCGTATGAGCGCGATCACTTATAGGAGTGACAGAAACTAAAACTTAATCTCGTTTATTACGATACTACTACCCCGATAATGTTAAAAATTAGTTTAAGTATGAAGACTTTTTAGTTTACTTGAATGTAACTACATTCATATGTATAAAAAAAAAACGAGAATTAAGAAAATTGTTGTATACTATGAATGGGAATATTTTAAAAACAGGAAAAATTCTAAGCTGACACGCTATTATTCCCAAATTCAAATACTTATAAATTTCGTGGAAAAATTAAATACAGTATATACAAATTAAATAATTTGAGTACTTACTTAGCTAATGCGTGTTAATGACTTACTTTAATTTTTCCATTTGCCCCCGCAACTAACAATTTACTTTTATCAAAATTCTTACTCTATCGTTTTCCTATAATTGATGTTTAAAACGAAAGCCTCCAAAAACTAAACTATCCAAGCTTGACGGCTGTGATCTTCATGTTAAAACTTTTTTTTTTTTGTGTATATGAGTGGGCGAACAAAAACTCGCCGAGAATTAGGGGTAATCAAAATGTACTTATGTGCTTATATATTATACTTATTTTATACATATTTCTTACTATGAACCAATTCTCAAAATTGTCTTTACATTCTTCGGTTTTTTTTTTTTTGTTTTGTGGTTGATAAATCAGTGAAAAATTAATGTTAAAAAAATGATCAGCGAACATGTGCTTTCGAAGTTAAGTCTACCTGTGCAAAATGTTTTTGTCTACATCGATGTACATATGTACACCCGTACGATCCAGACTAACGAAAAAAAATTAGTTGAGCACAGTAAAATAATTATTATGCTTAATTATTTAAGCATATGCATTTAAACTTAAAGAGAAACTTCAAATTGCCATTGATATATGTACAACCCGATGGGTTTCCTCAAAAAATGAACTTTTTGCCTTTGGCAATCTACACCTAGCCCAAATATTGTCTCTGCTGCAGTTGGGGCGCGATAGGGTTATCTCCCCTTGACTCTTTTCTCAGGACTTAACGATGCCGGCTTCGACGTCTACTCCAGGCTTGACTCGGATTAGGTGGAGTGTTTTTGAAACCCACCAGTCACGGTCTCCGGGTGGCACGCTTGTCTTTTCCGAACTAATAGAATCCGTGGGTGTATCTTCATTCATAGATATTACATGCACTGGTGTTATAGTAGATATGTAAGACTTTACATGTAATTGTCAAATTTCATTGCACTCAAAAACACACGTTCGTTCTGCTCGCTGGTCCATTCGAAAAAGAAAAAGCCTTTAGTCTCGCGGATATGGTACGATACATTCATCATCACTTTACGTCAAGTAAAGTGTTATATCCGCCCTATGATAATGACGTTTACATGGTGTTATACTCGTCTGACAAGTGTTGTTTTGGTACATTTTTTTTCCCCCCCGTTTTGGTCTCTAGCAAGGTTGACGTTGACTAGGATGCAAATACATAGATCACTAAAAGAGAGTGCCTTATGCAACTTTGGTCAGGAAAAGAGCAATCTATCCCTATGTGATTTTGCTTACCCTGCACCATTGCTTTTCCCAATGCACATTACAAACCAGATAATGCGATACCTTTCTGGAAGAGCATTAGCTGGAAAAGAGGAGACCAACTACGTATGTCTTTAGCATGGAACGTACCTATTTGCCTACCTTGAAGGTCTTCCAATAAATAATACGAGTTTCCAATTTTTTCTTTGATTCTTGCTTTTAGAAACGAGGCGCTGAGTTTCGCATTGAAGTTTTTCCCAAAATTGCTTTGAGCAAAGTTCCGCCTGAAAACTTCTTGACCCACGCTAAAAGATATGGGCCTCGATCGCAGATTATATTGTCTGCTGTTTTCCCTGTACGCCTTAGAAATATTTTCCTTCAATTTTTTTCTAACCAGTGAAAGTTCGTCGTCTCTGGAAAGTGTAGTGTTAGGCTCCTCTAAAAGTTTCAAATTTCTCAATAGTTCGTAAGCTGACCCATGCGTTATCATATCGAACCCAAATACAGCATGATAGGGTGAACAATGTAATGCTTGGTGTATGGAGTTCCTTAGCGCGCAACTAATGGAACCTATATGCATATCCCATTCGCGGTGATCGCTTTTCAGGTATGCCCTAATGGCAGCTATCAAAGAACGATTTACCCTTTCGGAAGCGTTTGATTGGGGCGAATATAAAGCTGTACATATATGCTTGATGCCGTGTTCTGTAAGGAACGCTTCAAAATCATTAGATTTGAACTGCGAACCGTTGTCGCTGACAATAATTTCGGGTACCCCGTAACTAAAGAAAATCTGATTTTTTAAAAACTGTATTATGAGATTGGTAGTAAACTTTTTTAGTGGACAAAGCCAATGAAATTTCGTCAGGTGGTCCATTACAATAAGCAAACCAATATTACCTGACTTACTCCTTGGGTAGGGTCCTAAAATGTCGACATATAGCCGTTGAAAGGGCCTTTCTGAGATCGCTGGGCTTCCCATCGGCGGTCTTAGGGTAATGTTAGGTGCCTTGGTCATTTTACACGTATCACATTTGTTTACATACTCTTTAACGTCCCTCACCATTCCTGGTCAATAGAAATTCCGCCGAAGCAAATCTAAGGTCTTAGTCATTCCTCCATGTGCCGCTATCATGTCATCATGTGCGTGAGAAAGCACTTCATTACGCAGCTCGAGAGGAACCCAAAGCTTCCATGCATTTTGCTCCGTCTCGGCAGTTCCGTCGGAATGCTGCGTTCTAATATAAATGAATTTATCGACTATCTTTATATCTGGATACTTTTCGGCGTTTTGCACGATTTTTTCTTTTATTGCCTCGTAGTCTTTTCCAACAAAATGAGGAGAATCTAAATCGATTGGCGGCCCCATTTCTATTGCATTCACTTCTTCGTGCATTCTAGATAGGGCGTCTGGTACAACATTTTCTTTGCCTTTTCTATGGCTGATTGTGAATTTGAAACCTTGCAATTTCAACACCCACCTAGCTAATCGACCACTTAACTTTGGCTGACGCATTAGCCATACAAGACTCGAGTGATCGGTGATCACTTCGAATTCTTGTAGTTCTAAATAACAGCGGAAACGTTCTATTGCAAGTATAGCAGCTAGGCATTCGCGTTCAGTTACGCTGTAGTTCCGTTGCGCGGAGCTTAATTTTTTGGACATAAATGCAACAGGACATTCATCGCCGTTGTCATTGAGCTGAACTAGGACTGCGCCAATGCCAAAATCACTAGCGTCACAATGGACAAAGAATTTTTTTATCAAAGTTCGGGTTTTGCAGCACGGGAGCGGTAGTAAGCATGCGTTTTACTTTTTCGAAGGCAGCTTGCGCCTCATCAGTCCACACGAATCCCTTCTTCGTCGAAATTACCTCAGTAATCGGAAAGGTGACATCAGCGAAGTTTTCAATGAAACGCCTGTACCACCCTGCTGGTCCCAGAAATCCGCGAACTTGCTTTAATGATTTAGGCGTAGGCCAGTTAAGAATGGATTCTACTTTCTCAGGGTCTGTTGCAATGACTCCATTACCAATAATATAGCCGAGGTATTTAATTTTTGTAAGACAAAATTGGCTTTTCTTAATATTTATGGTTAAATTAGCTTTGCGGAATTGTTCTGCGATTCGTAATAAAACTGAAAGGTGGTCTTCAAAAGTATCGGAAACAATACATAGGTCGTCCAGATATCCAAAAACGCAATGTTTTAAGTCGGGTGGAATGATCTCGTCCATTAATCTGCACATAGTCTGAGCCGCGTTGCACAAACCAAATGGCATTACTACGAACTGGTATAGAGGCCGACCAGGTACTGTAAATGCAGTCAGCGCCTTTGACCGTTCTGTAAGTGCAATCTGCCAATAGGCGTCTTTTAGATCAATTTTAGTTATAATAGCAGGGTACCCGGCGTTGCTCGGGATGTAAGTAGTTAGGGGGCCTTTCAAAATCAATAATATACTTTAAGATTTCATATTTATATACATACATAAAATATAGCTGACCCGGCAAACTTCGTTCTTCCCAAAATAGATTTTTTTATTAATTTTTCACTACTTCATTGTGCATACAACTTCAAAAATATAAAATTTTAGTATTCCGTTTAAGGCTACACGATACACAAAATTTTTAGTTTTCTGTCCCGGAGCATAAGTAAATAGCGAAAAAATTTTCCTACACGGGAACTATTGATACGGACAATGAAAAATTTTATTTGTGTGGGAGGTGCCACGCCCACACTGTCATTATCCCCAGTTTTTTTGGAGGTGGTAGGGATCGATTCCATATAATCTCTCACCAAATTTCAGTGGTCTAACCTAAATACTTCCAAAGATATCGACTAAGAAGTATTTCATTCGTATGGGAGGTGCCACGCCCCCTTTTTCGTTATCCCCAGTTTTTTGGAGGTGGTAGGGATCGATTGCATATAACCCCTAACCAAGTTTCAATGATCTAACCTAAATACTTCCAGAGATATCGACTAAGAAGTATTTCATTCGTATGGGAGGTGCCACGCCCACACCGTCGTTATCCCCAGTTTTTTTTGGAGGTGGTAGGGATCGATTCCATATAACCCCTAACCAAATTTCAGTGGTCTAACCTAAATAGTTCCAGAGATATCGACTAAGAAGTATTTTATTCGTATGGGAGGTGCCACGCCCCCTTTTTCGTTATCCCCAGTTTTTTTTGATGGTGGTAGGGATCGATCTCATATAATCTCTCACCAAATTTCAGTGGTCTAACCTAAATAGTTCCAGAGATATCGACTAAGAAGTATTTCATTCGTATGGGAGGTGCCACGCCCACTTTTTCGTGACCTGTGACCATCCCTGGAAGATGTACAGTGGGTGTGTAAAATTTGGTTACGATCGGTTTATAAGTTAAGGACGCAAGTCGATCTATACCTACATACATATATATTTACATAATTTGAATTTTATATATATAGATATGCGCTTTGGGCAACCTTGCAAATATGCCATCTATTGATGGAAGTGGATAAGCATCTTTGCATGTAAATTCATTAATTTTCCTAGCATCTAAGCATAAGCGAACTTTATTTGGCTTAAGGACCATGCGCATTGGCGAACTCCAAGCGCTCTTGGATGGCTCAATGACGCCTAAGTCTAGCATTCTATCCACCTCTTTATACATGAGTTTTTCCACTGCTGGTGAGACGGGATAGAAGCGTTGTTTAACTGCCTTCGCATCGCCAACGTCAATATCATGTGTAATTAAACTAGTTCGGCCTAAACCTTGTTTTTCAAAATCGGGAAATATAATCTTAACAGCTTCCAGTCTTTGAAGTTGACTTTCAGTCAATGGATAGGACTCCGTGTCATTATCGTGTTCTTTGTCTGAATTGCTTAATGTTATATTCGAAATAATGTTTGGCGCTAAGCCGAAGATCTTCCAAAAATCGATACAGAGCATTAGGTTTTGGTCTAATGACGGTATGACAAATAGCTTTAGCTTCTTAGTTTGGTTTTTGTACTTGACCTCAACTATAAGACTGCCTAACACCTGATGGGGTTTACCATCAGCTGTTTTGACATGTGTCTTGATTTTCTTAAATTGTGGCAAATCAGTAAAATTTTCTTTTGCGAGCGTCGAACCCACGCAACTTACATTTGCTCCTGTATCTAGCAAACCGAACACTTTACGATTAAGAACTTCAACTTCAGCGTAGTAAAGCGAGTCTTTTTCATTTAAAATTGCTGAAACCAAACATTTTTTTGATTCGCGCAAGGCTTTCCAAAACTGTCTCAAACGTAACGTTGACCTACGAGGTCTACTATGAGAATTTAAATGCTGCAGGAAATCTTCAAAAATTCTGGCTTTTGCCTGAAGGTAATTGCGCATGCGCTCATGGTATGGCTTGATAGGGTAGATAGTTTTATCAGAGGGCAAGGCCGTGTTAGATGATTGTGGCAAGACTGAGCTAGCCGGCCTTGAAGTGTGGGAAGTTTTTAGTACTGTGAACGACTGCCATTTTAACAAAGAAAATTACAAACAAATAACGAAAGGTAATTTTACTCAAACTCGATATAAATAAATTGTTGAAATGTTTTCCGTATATGGTAATTTGTGAGAGGTAAGGTAGATTATAACAATGTACAAACAAAAAAACGCTTAATTGGGCTATGTCTAGTGAGTATAAAGTTGGTATAATTATGAATGTTCAGGCTGAAGAAACTGCTGGCTAAATTCTGCTTCCGGGAGCTAAAATTTAGAAAATCCTAACTAATTACTTGCCTTGAATTTAAATTTTAAATCAAAAAAATTGTTTTTATTTTCCAACTTAGCAAACTCGTTGATGCCTGTCAAAATTTAGATTTCCTTTTGCAAAATTTCCAAAGGAGTCAAAAAGGAATTACAGAGAGCCAAGCGGTCGAAGTCTGTCTGGTCTTTAATACGCCAGTCAGTCGATAGTCCAGCCAGGATCCATAATTTATTTTAACCCTTTAGGTCTCTTAACCCAGTCATCTAAAGATTGATATACTATGAAAATATTTGTATGCATTAAAAATGAAATTGAAAAGTACATAACCACGGGCTGAAGCAAGAATGTTGTCATTTTAACATAAGTCATTTTTTTAACCATAAGGTAAATATTGATATTTTATTTGCAGCATCCTGTGCCCCACGTTGGGCGCCATTTGTAATGTGTTATTAATTTAGAAAGTTTCAAAAATCTTTGTTGTTAGAAAACGAGAAGGGAGCAAGACCTAAAGATATTTTGGATCATGAGGAGCGAAGTCTTTCGGGGCCCGTCTTTGCGGCTAGCAAGCAGTGGTTGGGGGATTCGCGACATCTTCCTTAAGATCTCAATTATTACACTTTTATTACAGAGCCCCTATTTTATTTTACATATCACAAAAATAATTTATACCCGTGATTATGGCAACGAAAAAGATAAATGAAAAGTTGGGTGATATGATGGATTTCGACTGATTTAAATTCGAACACGGCAACTAACGATGTTGTACCCTGTGAGCTGCGAAGATGTACTCGCGCTCGCGCTTCCATGCCCTCCCTGCCTTGGCCTTTTATGCGCCTTAGAAATCATGTTATGGAGGCCCCTAGAAATCCCTCTTACCTCTTCACCTTTTTACCCGGAAAACATTATCAAATTAGAACTGCATCATTTTCTTGTTTAATTTCAGGTTTCCATCCATATAATATTTCATTTTTTCTTATACAGCTTACAAACTTATTTATATAATACAAGGTATTAGCTTAGGTAGTAAGACTCCTACGGTTAGCTACTGAAAAGAGCGAAGTTAAACCTTTGGTCTTGTAAATCTGGATCATTAACTTGTTACTTCATAATCATACTAAACAAAACCAAAACTAACTCGATGAAGTCATAAGTGCGGACCTTAATTTTTGGAGGCTAACCATTGCTGACCTAACTCAACATTTACATCTATGTCTATGTGGTCATTGAACCCCATCTAGATACTAATGTAATTGACAACGAAAAGACTTACGTATGTACATACATATGTATTGGCATGTAGGTGATAAAAAAACAATATATAACCAAAATTGAGAAAAGCGAACGTGCAAAAAAAAAAAACTTCGCTAGCAGGTAGCCATGCACATATATACATATGTACATATATACAAGCGTATGAGCGCGATCACTTATAGGAGTGACAGAAACTAAAACTTAATCTCGTTTAGTTTTTCTTTTATCGCCAATTAGGTCCAGTGAACCATGGATATTACTACCCCGATAATGTTAAAAATTAGTTTAAGTATGAAGACTTTTTAGTTTACTTGAATGTAACTACATTCATATGTATAAAAAAAAAACGAGAATTAAGAAAATTGTTGTATACTATGAATGGGAATATTTTAAAAACAGGAAAAATTCTAAGCTGACACGCTATTATTCCCAAATTCAAATACTTATAAATTTCGTGGAAAAATTAAATACAGTATATACAAATTAAATATTTTAAGTACTTACATTTTCTCTCGACGATGCGAAGAAGGCCTTCCGTGCTTGTCGTTGGTATTATGCCAAGGTATAGCTAATGCGTGTTAATGACTTACTTTAATTTTTCCATTTGCCCCCGCAACTAACAATTTACTTTTATCAAAATTCTTACTCTATCGTTTTCCTATAATTGATGTTTAAAACGAAAGCCTCCAAAAACTAAACTATCCAAGCTTGACGGCTGTGATCTTCATGTTAAAACTTTTTTTTTTTTTGTGTATATGAGTGGGCGAACAAAAACTCGCCGAGAATTAGGGGTAATCAAAATGTACTTATGTGCTTATATATTATACTTATTTTATACATATTTCTTACTATGAACCAATTCTCAAAATTGTCTTTACATTCTTCCGTTTTTTTTTGTTTTGTGATTGATAAATCAGTGAAAAATTAATGTTAAAAAAAATGATCAGCGAACATGTGCTTTCGAAGTTAAGTCTACCTGTGCAAAATGTTTTTGTCTACATCGATGTACATATGTACACCCGTACGATCCAGACTAACGAAAAAAAATTAGTTGAGCACAGTAAAATAATTATTATGCTTAATTATTTAAGCATATGCATTTAAACTTAAAGAGAAACTTCAAATTGCGATTGATATATGTACAACCCGATGGGTTTCCTCAAAAAATGAACTTTTTGCCTTTGGCAATCTACACCTAGCCCAAATATTGTCTCTGCTGCAGTTGGGGCGCGATTGGGTTATCTCCCCTTGACTCTTTTCTCCGTAGGACTTAACGATGCCGGCTTCGACGTCTACTCCAGGCTTGACTCGGATTAGGTGGAGTGTTTTTGAAACCCACCAGTCACGGTCTCCGGGTGGCACGCTTGTCTTTTCCGAACTAATAGAATCCGTGGGTGTATCTTCATTCATAGATATTACATGCACTGGTGTTATAGTAGATATGTAAGACTTTACATGTAATTGTCAAATTTCATTGCACTCAAAAACACACGTTCGTTCTGCTCGCTGGTCCATTCGAAAAAGAAAAAGCCTTTAGTCTCGCGGATATGGTACGATACATTCATCATCACTTTACGTCAAGTAAAGTGTTATATCCGCCCTATGATAATGACGTTTACATGGTGTTATACTCGTCTGACCAGTGTTGTTTTGGTACATTTTTTTCCCCCCCGTTTTGGTCTCTAGCAAGGTTGACGTTGACTAGGATGCAAATACATAGATCACTAAAAGAGAGTGCCTTATGCAACTTTGGTCAGGAAAAGAGCAATCTATCCCTATGTGATTTTGCTTACCCTGCACCATTGCTTTTCCCAATGCACATTACAAAACCGAAATTTTTTTAAATAAACTGATATGCAGTCTTATTAATCTCATTGAGTAATATAAATCAAGTGCATAATTTAATTTTTTAATACCATGGACTACTTTAAAACACACAAAAAAGAAAAAAAAGTAACAATTTATAGTGTCCCTTTGCTGAGGTCATGTACTTTATTGAAATTATATGCTATAAATTGTGATCAAAACGAAATTTGCATGAAGAAGCTTTAAAAGAGGATAAATAGCGTAACAATATGCCACAATTGTTTTAAAAATAATGTGCTTGAATAGGGTCCTATAGAGGACTAAACTTTGTTCTCCAGTTTTGTAAAAATTCCAAAAATGGTGGTCACAGTCGGCGTGTGCGAATATTAATTTTTTTTGACACATGTTCAGTCTAATGTCAACATTTACCTGTGCTAGAGCAGCTCCCATTTTTAAGACGGGTTGGGAAGATTTTGCGTTTAATATATGTGTCACACTTTCTCATGTCACAACTTTACCACAGCTTTTCTTCTAAACTAGGTGTAATTTTTCCTTGAAAATTAGAACACATATAGACCTTGGTGGCATACATCTAATTTCTAACGGAAGTCCAAAAATATTAAGCCATATTAAAATAAGAATAGATTAAATATAAATGTCACAACCCTAAAATGTCACAACTTTTTTTCTACTGGTTTTGATACAGGCATAACTGTTAATTAGTGTTAATACATGAATAAACTGATTTTGGGGCATATTGTTCACATATATATATAGCCCACCGTTAAAAAAAAAACAAAAAAATACAATAATTCTTGGTTCAATTTCCACCAAATATATATGTGTTCTCATAAGGGGTTAATAGTTTAAATATGAAACTGAATAATTCACTTGCGTTTAAAGCAGTTTATGAAATGGTTGTAGCAAAACTATATATTTTCGATATTTAGAATGCATTTTTTCGATATTTGAATAACCAGAAGATGAGGTCGAAATACACGGATTCTGTGATGCATCGGAAAAGGCATACGCTGCAGCTGTTTACATGCGTGTTAAAAGGAATGATGATATCTCCGTATCACTACTCCTGGCTAAAAGCAGAGTAGCACCCGTGAAAACCATTTCACTTACGCGTTTGGAGCTTTTCGGAGCAGTACTTCTGGCAGAGATGATGGAATCAATATTCCGAAATATCAAGCTTGGACCAGTCAAACAACATTTATGGACGGATTCCACAATCGTTTTGGCATGGATAAGGAAACCACCATGTTCCTGGTCAACTTTCGTCGCACACAGGATAACCAAAATCATCGACCTGGTCGGCAGCAAGGACTGGCTTCATGTCAACCCGGAATCGAATCCAGCAGACTTAGGAAGCATTGGACTACCAGCATCGGATTTGGTCGACAATTCTTTGTGGTGGCAGGGACCTTCTTGGTTACAAGAAGACAACTCACAATGGCCATCACAAGAAATAGAATATCACACTTCCGTGGAGGAAAAGAGAGCGCAGGCCTACGCAATATCAACGCAACAAGAAATCGATATTCTTGCCCGGTTTTCGGATTTACCGAGGGCTTTGAGGGTACTATCATATATTATGAGATGCTTTCGAAGAACTCATCCCAAAACAAAAGCTTCATTTCAAGAAAGGGCATGTTTAATCTCAAATCTTGATAAAACTCTATCAGAAGCAAATCTATAATGAGGATTATGTGAATTTGAAGAAGGGAAAGTCTATTGAGAAGAAAAGCGAGATATTGCCACTCAACCCATTCATCGACAATGATGATATTATTAGGGCCGGTGGACGTCATGGAGCATCTCAAGACCTAGCTTATAACGAGCGCCACTCAATCATACTGCCATATAATTGTAGGTTGACGCGTTTGATTGTACAAATGGTACATAAAATCTCCCTCCATGGAGAAAACCAACTAATGCTCCGTCTCATCCGCACCCAATACTGGATTCCGAATGTCAAGAACATGATTAGGGCCACCATCCATAATTGTAAAGTCTGCACTATTTATCGAAAACGAGCGCAAACCCAACTTATGGGTACCCTGCCTTGCGAGCGCACTACATTCACCCGCGCGTTTACTAATACAGGGGTGGACTTTGCCGGGCCTTTCGATATCAAAAGTTACCGCGGTAGAGGATGTCGACTATCAAAGGGCTACGTTTGCCTCTTTGTTTGTTTCACCACCAAAGCGATCCATCTGGAAGCGACCAGTGATCTTAGTACCCCATCCTTTCTAGCAGCCTTTTGGCGTTTTATCGCTAGACAAGGATGTCCGAGAAACATTTACTCCGACAACGGTACCAACTTTGTCGGAGCTTCAACATCTCTACGATCCGAATTTAAGACCTTTATCGCTGAAGCCCGAGATAAAGCTATTTCAACATACAGCCATCAAGCCATGACATGGCATTTTATTCCGGCCGGGGCTCCACATATGGGGGGACTCTGGGAGGCGGACGTGAAGAGCTTCAAAAGCCACTTCAAGAAGTTAGCCTCGCCTCATAAGTTCACTCATGAAGAGTTGCACACGTTATTATGTCGGATTGAGGCATTCCTCAACTCGCGACCACTGAGTCCAGCCTCAAATGAGCCGACGGACCTAGGCCATTGGCCCCTGGGCACTTCCTTACTGGAAGTTATCTCCTGTCGCCGCCAGAACCAGAGGTGAATGAGAGCCCTGCCTCCATTATCAATAGGTGGCAGAAGCTCAAGGCTCTTCATCACACCTTCTGCAGGCGATGGAAGGTGGAATACTTGTCCGAACTTCAAAAACGAGTGAAGTGGAAGCATCCAAAACAAAACATTAAGGTGGGAGATCTTGTCGTCATCAAAGAAGACAACTTGACTCCGAATGAATGGAGGCTCGGCCGAGTTACCCACGTACACCCCGGCGCAGATAACCGAGTGCGTGTAGTGGACCTCGTCACCGAAAAGGGTCAGATCAGAAGACCGTTGGTTAAACTGATTCTGCTCCCTATGGAAGGAGTGGATGGCGAGAGGCCCGCTACCTCATCGTAACCATCCACTCCACCTCCAACCAAGCCCCTACCATCTCCCATATCCCAAACTTCCACCCTTCACTCGCTACCCTTAGCGAGGACACAAGAAAGCCTAACGCAGAAGGTCGAACCATTCCGCAACAGAAAACTTAACTTCACTCGAAACCGAGGCCAAAGAGAACATAACGCAGAAAGGCGAACCTTTCTGCCACTGAAAATTAATCCACCTGCCACGACAAGTTGGCAGCAGATGGACCCACTCTCGTATACATACCCCAAAATACAAAATGAAATAAACATATATGTATATATAACTTGCCCGTGTCACTCGCCCTGGAGGACACATATACCGCCATATGGCACTTTGGCCACTTTAATCATACCTGAAAAATAAGAAATATGAGTATTGTTTATAACGATGAATAATATATATATCCATTCTAACCGATGTCTTTAAAAAATTTTCGGTTGAAGTAACCTAAATATTTTTGCATATTGCAACTTTTGCACTAAAGTTGAAATATTTATTTCATTCACGATTCATAAATTCATAAAACGAATCACACCAATTTAATCCACCCATTAAATTATCTGTCGTTCGTCTTTTGAATGCACTCAGTCAATATAGCCTTGGAATGGCGCTCTTAGTTTCCATGAAAACTGGGCAATTCATAATTGAAGGTTGTAATCAAGATCATACATTGTATGGTGTTCGGGAGCGCGTTGGGTACTACATGACAGTATATACAAACACGATGTGAAGACGAAAGATACAACAGGTATTGAAGGAGATACAAAATGTAGACTGGTATACCAAAATCGGAGTCTAAATAATAATCGCATTGCTGACATTCGTTGCATCGACTCACCAAAGCGCTTTTATGTGCAAAAAGTGGATAATATTGCGAAATTTGCACAGCTTATGGACGATATGTATTTGTAGCATAATAAGAACCAAGTTGTGCGTGCAGACTCTACCGCCATAATTGTGCGCCATGTCGATTTTGGTTATGAACAAAAGGTCAAAAAAATTTACTAAGCACAATTGCTGAAAACCATTTAAAACTGCCACAAGAAGTACAATGCTGTCTCAAAGGTCGGCGACACTGCGGTCTGGTATACAACTGTTACCTAGCTATAGCAAAAGGATTTAGTTGTTCTTCAAATATGGATTCTGTTGGGATATGTCTACATGTATATACATATATGTATATATATACTGCACTACATTCTCATAGTGGCGATTCCACCCACGCACGACTCCATAAAATGCAAAAAATTAGGGGAAATAAATAGCCACATTTACAATAGGGCAAATAGTTTTTTCCACAGTTATATATTCCTATTTTCACTATACAAAATACATGACCATGGCCCTCGTTTTTCAAGGAACACACTCACATAACTACAGAAGCTAATAAATTTGGGATTTACATATTGAAAATAATGAACTTAATAAAGACATGGCTACGAACCAATTTTAAATGCTAGCCGAAGAATCGAATCGACAACGTCGTACTGGAGGGTATTGCAAATGTTGACGTGCCGCGCACGTGAAGCCATACGTCCACATACCGCTGCCATTTCCGCTAATGTTAAAACCTGCAAATAAAAAAAAAAGAAACAAACCATAACATCTGGACTTAATTGTCGCGTTGTAGGGCGGAATATACCTTTAGGTGGTGGTGGTAACTCAGGTGATAAACGTCTTTCTCGTGGTTGATAAACATCAAATTGTGGGCACACATCATGGATTCACTACGTCGTCTACATATATGAAGCAAAGTTATTTGTAACCGTACGACGCATTGCTGTGTCAGGCAATCTTTAGCCTATCACTTTTCTTAGTATTGTTATCAACTGGTTTTGTTGTAGTGGTTGTTATTAGTTGGCGTGATACCCTTTTACTGATATGCGAAGTCTGATGTTGTACATGATTATAATAACCGATCACAATTTTATGGCATTGTATACATTCAAAGTAATATTGCTTTTTTTTAGTAATTTGAGAAATCCTTGCTGTACGTTGCAATTCTTTCTCCCTTTTTCCACTACAATTAGTGAATAAATTTCGAATATGAATGACTTGGCGAAAATGTGAACGGCATTGAGCTATTGTATGTGTTTGCAACATACGTCGCAAAAGGTCAACATGTTGTGTTCCACATTTCTCCTTGCATACCGGACATTTGAGATTTTGCATCATTGGATCTTGTAGCGTTTTCGATTCACTGGGATGTTGCTCCATGACATGTTGTTTATGCGTTTTAAAGACGGCATCAATACAACTACACAATAGACATTCATAATAGTTATAATGTAGCATATAACGCAGACGTATTGTCATGGCTGAATCCTGTGCACAACGTGGTCGCCTCAGGCCCCTTGCAATATATACTCAGGAGCTCTTGTGTTGAACTGAAAACTCCAAACCGCATGAAAACCTGCAAAGAAAAAAAAAACCAAACATTAATATTTTTGCACAAATCTATAGACGTATGTATATGTCCATGCAAATGTGTCTCAAAGGCATGTGCCGGCCGCCACAGCATTTGAAACACACTTTTTCAAGTAAATTGCGCTGCTACCGAAATCGATACAGTATTTCGGGCAGCGCGAATAAAACTTACCCCAATCCTGCCAATATGCCCATGCGCCGTCCAGGCGATCCACCCCATCTGCATCCAGGTGCCCAATGTGTCCATGCCGATCTGAAAATAAAGGAAAAATTAGGTTAGGCATAAAATTTTCAGCAATAAATACAAATTTACTTACCTATCCTACTGCTAGTGACCACGCGTGGCGGAAATATAAGTATAATGAATTGTGCCATTTTTCTCTGCTACGCTAGCAGAGAAAAAATGAACAATGAATTTGCCCTTTTTTTTTGCACGTCATGATCACGCCAGCGCGCTAGTGCTGCTACGGTTTGGCGACGGGTACCAAAAAACCCGACATGCCGAAAAATCGGGACCGCTTACGGCGGGCGAAGGGGGGACGAAATCTACGTTCGTCCCACTCCTAGGCGACCGTGCGGAGCCAAAAAAAATTCAAAAAGTCCAAGAAATAAAAAGTTTTTTTTCACTTCGAAAATTTTTTTTTTTCGGGTTGTTGAACTTTTTTATGATTTGGGTTTGGTTTTTCGGAAGGGACAGGACTGTTTTGCCCACAAAACAACCATAACAAACCCGAAAACCGCCCTCCACTCACACTCTCTACCCGGATCGGTACCGAATTTCAGTACCGACCAAAGCGGAAATGTCGTTGTGTGCGCAGCCCTAATGGGAACCAATGAACCATAGCAGAATAAATACATATATGTACACAAAAAATAGCAAAACGCACTACATGGTGATTCTCTACTTACAATAAAATTTTCTTTGGAGGCGTTCCGGTGGGACGGTGCCGTACGGCAATCTTTTACATAAATGATGTCTGCCAATCTTTTAGTTGCCTTAGCCTGCAAACTTGCAAGGCCGCAGAAGAAAAAAATATTCTTATGAACCCACAATTATAATCGCGCTCGCCACCCTACGCGTACGGGCGCCCATATCAATATTTAACCGAATTCCTTCGTTTTTTTCTCTCTTATCTCTTTCTCGGTATCTGCAGCATGACTCGTTCCGCCTCCCTCCGCAAACGGGCCGAACGCCGCCCGTTACCCAAAGCCATGCCCGTAGTGCGGCGAAAGCCATCCACTACGGGCATGCGCCCGATACCAGGAGATGGCCCTCTGCAGCGACTTGAGGAGGTAATCCGGGCGGGCCTTTGCGGCAACTGCCTGTCAATGGTCCACTGCTCTAGGGAGTGCACTAGCGATGCAAGGTGCCGACGATGTGGTGGAAAACACCACACCACCCTCCATCTGGAGATGAACGATCCGCCACGCGCCACCGGCAGCGACGCACAATACGCGCCGACAACCGAGCCTCACGCCGCCCCGACGGGTTACAAAAGCTGGGCACAACAAATGAAAGAGGCCGAACGAGGAGAGGCGATCGAAGAAAAGGCGCTCTCACTGCACGCGTCCGAGGCAGCTTGGTTACCCGAAGATGCCGAAATCGTCGAGCCGGTACCGGAGCCACGGCCGTTCCCACCGGCGAAAGGGGTAACGGACTCACTGCCGTTCCGGCCCCTTCTCGCCCACGAGCGACAAAACCGCGAACGACTGAGCGCGGATGTCCGCACCCAACGCTACGCCGACTCAACCACGTCACCGCGCACATCGCAACAGCCATAAGCGTAGACTGGCCACCCAGCCGCGCCAGCTACGCACAACCGACGTCAACCAACGACACAGCGCCCAGATGCACAATCAGCGGAGACTGGCCTCACAGCCGCGCCATCTCCGCACCACAACCAACTTCGAAGATAGATTGGCCCTCCTGCCGCGCCAATTTCACCCACTTCCGGTTTCCGCGACGGGCTCAATCGCCTGCTCTCCCGGGTGGGCCCTCCGTTGCGCCCCATGACCACTCTTGCGCCCACGGCGGTCGTGAAGCTGGAAGCCGGGGGCGGACTGATACGCATCCGTGCCCTCATTGATGCGTGCTCCCCCCGCACAGTCATCGACCACACCGTGGCGGAAGAGTGGGGGCTGCGGTTGCTTCCTCCGCATCCGCGGAAAATATGGGAACAACCAAACCATAACGGCACACGCGCTGTGTGTCCGGAATTTTCAGCGGGTCAGCCCAGCCCAGACTGTCGACGCGCGCATAGCTCTTCCGTACGACCATATTCGGCTGGCTGACCCGCAGTTCTTCGTCTCCCCGCCTTACCACATGGTATTAGGGGGGGGGGGGCGTCTATGCAGACGTCCTAACCACACGCACCCTCCCGTCGTCATTCGGGTCGCTGCTCGCCCAGAGCACCATATTTGGGTGGGTGCTTTCCGACGCTACCAATATGTAGTCTTAGTTTAGATTTGAAAAAATAATATAATAATAAAAAAAGAATATAATAATAATAAAAATAAGTACTAAGGCCTTAAAGGGCTTATTTCACAAGGCGCTATTGCACCCCGCCTAAATGTTATTATGCAAAAATTATGTGCTCCAAATGGGATCTTGAAATAACCTCCCCCAAAAAATTGCTCCACTTTTTTTAAAAGCAACAGTGATGTTCTGCTAGCTTTAGGCTAAACCTAGCAATATGCGTAACAGTAAAACAAGATAATTAGCGTAAATATTATCATGCAAAAATTATGTGCTCCAAATGGGATATTGAAATTACCTCCCCCAAAAAATTGCTCCCTTTTTGTAAAACAAAATTTATGTTCTGCTAGCTTTAGGCTAAACCTAGCAATATGCGTAACAGTAAAACAAGACGATTAGCGTAAATGTTACGCAAATCTGTTCGCTCAGTGCATTGCCTTTCAAACTGCCAGGGTTGTTTTTATAGCTTTTTATTTTTAACTACTAAATTTTTGAATTTTATAATTTTTCATAATTATTAATAATATAATGTCGTGCACGTTTGAAAATTGCCAGATAAAAAGCGAGTCGGAACGCTTTGTAGCATGCTGGCTGTGTGATGCACTTGTCCACGCAAAGTGCACTGGCTTAACTGGTAGAACAGCTGTAGCGCGATTCACTAACTTTTTTAACCACATTTTCTGACGGTGACTACCTTATCACATAATTTTAACAGCTTTGCTATTCACTAACTTTTATCACGTTTTTTATCACGGAATACGATAAAACATAATCAGCTGTTATTGTTGTCGTCTTGAAATGTGATAATTTAACGCGGTTTCATTTGGTGTGGTTAATATATTATTAACGCTTGTTTACTTAAATATTAAAGAGTTTTAACTTAAAAAGTGGAATAAATATGGCATTTGAGTTCGTGGCATATAATTTGTCCCAAAATACAGCTGCGCATTGCATAAAAGTAGATCGGCGTTTGCTCAGGGAAATGGACAATCCCTTCGAGCTTGCGCCATGTGAGTTCCGGAAGTTGTACCGGGTTAGTCCCGCAATAGCGACAGGCGTTGCGGAACGCCTAGATGATTGCATAAGAGGTCAAAGGGTTACAGCAATTTCGTCAGAAAAACAGGTAGATATGTAATTGTTTACAGAATTTATGCGTTTTCTTAAAATATTTTTTTCCCTTAAAGGTGCTGTGTACACTCCGGTTCTATGCCACAGGATGCTACCAAAGGCCTGTAGGGGAACAGTGGGGCATATCAATGAGCCAATCCTCTATAAGCCGGTGCATCCATCGAGTAACTGATGCCATAAATAGCCGAATGTTTTTTGATGAAATTAAATTTCCTATGACGCAGACGGAACGTCAAGCTGCAAAGGAAGTTTTTTCTTCGGCGCCTGCACCATTTGTGGGGGGAACAATATGGGCGATTGATTGCAGCCACATATCCATTTTGGCTCCGAAAGTGCACGAGGAAACTTATGTAAATCATCATGGATATCACTCCATAAATGTTCAAATGGTAACTTTATCACAAAAAAAGCTAGTGTATTCATATACTAAATTATTTGTAAACTTTTTTGCAGATATGTGACCCAAATCTGAAAATATTAAATATTAATGCGAAGTTTCCAAGAGCACGTCATGATGCCTACATATGGAGCTCCTGTGCAGTGCGGCGAGTCATGCAGAGAGCCCATGCAAATGGATGCAGAAATACATTTTTGATAGGTATTTCTTTTGATAGTCCAGGCCACAGGGTTTATGTAACTTCCATATGTTTTTTTGGTTTACCTAACTTTTCTTCTAGTGGACATAAAAGGGTAAAAAATAATCCAAAAATATGCATAGGCATTTTTTTATTTGTTTCTGTAGTGGTAAAATTTATCAAAAAATTTTCCTCCACAATTTGTTGCCGAGGTGATTCTCCATCAAAAGTGTGTTAACAGTTTTTCTTGTAAATGCTATAGTTTTCAAGCTATAATCACTTTCTCCACTACATGGGTGTAGATAAAGTCATACCAATTACACTAAGGCTAGAAGATTCGAATAATAATGAAAAAGACTACAAAAAATTCATGTTTGTTTCAATTCATTTATTACGTACATACTAAAAAAATCCATTAGTTAAATAAATTAAAGCTAAAAGTAATATAAAAAGCTATTCAGTAAAAACTATAATATGTACATAAACTAAGCAAAAATTAAAAGAGTATGATTATGTTCATGTTTTGCATTGTGCCACAAAAGAATTCGTACGGTAAAGTTTTTTCCCAAATCATGTATAGAATAAAATAAAATACATACTTAGATAAAATAAAATACATACTTGAATACAATAAAATATCTACTTGAATGAAATAAAATACATACTTGAATAAAATAAAATTATACGTATACAAACATTATGATTAGTGAAGAAACTTGACCGTACGAATGCTTTTGTGGTACAATACAAAACTTAAACATAATCATACTGTTTTAATTTTTGATATAATTAATTCCGGATAGCCCGGACCAGTTCCTCCATAATATCGGCCAAGCGCACAATGGCATCTGTCTGCTTGGTTTGGTTGTCGGCTAGGATCTGTTAATAAAAGGAAAATATTAAATAAATGTTTCATTTGTTTTGAATTATTCGTTTACCCTCATGGTTTCTGCTTGCTTTTCAGCAATGTCCAAAAACCTTTGCCGGTCATCGTCGCAACATCCATTTTCACACCTTCGCTTTGTGCCCCTGCGAGGTGTTGCACTTGCTGCCCTAGATGTAGCTGCTCTCGGTGTTGCTGCTCTAGCTGTAGCTGCGCTGGGTGTTGCTGCAGCAGGTGTTGGTGTTGCTGGTGGAGGTGTCAGCGGGATAACAATAGTCCCGTTGGACTCGGACCAGGGGATCTCCTCATCCTCCTCCACTACCAATTGAAATTCCTAGAAATAGACGTTAATAAAACCATGATGATGAAATAATGTATATGACAAATATAATAATTTCACCGTACCTCTTCCCTTGGGATACTATCGTCGCAAGTATCTGCGCCCTCCACGTAGGTATCCCCAATTAAGCCCACTATCCGCAGCTCCATATCTGTCAAGGGCGGCAAAGATATGAGCCTATTACCAGTTAGGGCCCTCTCATTGTTCAGGTCCCGAACATGGTTGCTGGTCCGCCGTTTCAAATCTCGCCATACCTATTGAGGAATTGGTAAAAAAAAAATTATATATATATTAAAATCAAAGATAATTGTTTCGGGGAAAACAATAACAACAAGAGTTATCGAGGGTCAGAAGCTATTTTGCATTTGTTCCGGTAATTGTGTCCTTTAGAAGGCAACTGCTAAAACACGTAAAATATGTCAGCAGCTATCAATCATTATCGGCTTGTGTAATTTTTTAGCCAATAACTTTTCACAGAAAGTAAAAATCCAAAATCCGCTTTCGGATCATTGATACCTAGGTCAATACGCATCTTTTGATACCACCCCCAATATTTTTGGATGTGTTTTGGAAGTTGCTCCTGAACGGGACAATTACCAAATCGAAATGCGTGTTTTAGTAAATAACTACTTACCGTATTCCATTGCTCCACGGTCTTCGAAGCGCCACCAACTGTGTTCAGCTTCTCCGCCATCTCCCTCCACTTTTTCTGGTATTCCAGCTTTCCATGGAGGCGCTGGAATCTCCCAGACGCTAATCCCTCCGTTTCGGACAGGATGTCCACCATCACCCTGAGCTGCTCGGCTGATGCCCGACTCCGTTTTGACAATGCTTTTACTTTAGAAGCCATTTATTTTATTAATATTATTTTAATATCACACTTCTAATGTAGAATCGAATCAATTTCAATTTGTTTTTGTTGAATTCCTCTTTGTGCTTTTCGCATATTTTGACATTTCAGTACAAGAGATGCCATATTTTCTTACTATGGATAAATACTTAACTATCATGTTTAAAACGAAGTTTGTGAATCGCATATGTGACAATGCAAACCATTTGTGATAAGGTTAAAATTGTCGTTTGTGGATGTGATAAAAGTTAGTGAATCGCGCTACTGATCTTATTAATGATGGAAAAGGTCTGCGCTGGTCTTGTTCAAAATGTAGATCGACGGAAGTTGATCTTTGTGAGGTCTTTCGTCATATCAGAAACGGGTTTTCCGAGATCAGCAAAGAATTTTCTTTGCTTACCGAAAAAATTCAAAAAATATGAAAGCATTTTTAAAACGTTTGGAAATCTGGACAAATCGCTTCAATTGGAAAAGCCTATCAATCGTGATGGCGAGCGCGAGCCTGCTCCTTTATTAGAGCCGAACGTGCCGCAATCCATCGAATTGATAGACTTGTACCATATTTCGACTAAAAGATCGTAACTTCACGTATCAGAGAAATATGTCTTCATTTAGAATTGATGTCGCTGAAAAAGATTTCGACGCTCTTTTGGATAGTTCTTTTTGGCCCCCCGGTGCTCTTGTGCGGGAGTTTGAATACAGACCAAATAGAAATGTTCAAAATGTAGCAACAATCTCTCGTGATAACGTTGAGCAAAAAAACTGAGTACTAAGACCATGACTATCTTTTATCAAAATGTCAGAGGTTTGAATACCAAGTTAACTGATCTTTATTTGAAATCTTTCTGTTTGTAACTATAACGTAATTGCTTTCACTGAAACTTGGCTAAAACCTGATGATTTCAACTCTGAATTTTTTTTGTAACGAATATCAAGTTTATAGAAATGATCGCGTGAACAGAGTCGGGGGTGGAGTTTTACTTGCCGTTCATTCCTCCATATCTTCAGAGGAGGTTGATATACCTAACATTGATTCCATTGAGTTCAAATGCATCCGCATTCAGCTAGCGAATGTCTCCATGTACTTATCTGTTTGTTACATCCCTCCAGCATCAGATCTTGCTTTGTACATGCAACTTATCTCTTTGCTCAAAACGGTTCACTTTTTGACTAAAGATTCTGACTCGATGATTGTTTTGGGTGATTTTAACCTAACGCATATATCGTGGAAAAAAGTCGATGGAAATATTATTCCAAATCCATCCAGACCGGGCTACAATGACGTTTTAGATGGAATTTCCGATCTCTGTCTTAATCAAATAAACGTTACCGCAAGCAAGTTTGGCAAAGTCTTAGATATAGTTTTTGTCGATGATAAAAATAAATTTTCTGTAAGTCGTTGCGATTCGCTGGTTTTACCCGAAGACGTCTACCACCCTTCTATGGGAATATTTCACGAAACCTTAAGTAATGGCCAATGTACACAAGGCTGCTCAAGTAGTAACTTTGATTTTAACTTCTCAAAAGCCAACTATAAGAAATTAAATAAAGAACTGTCTAAATTAACTTGGCCTGAGCTGTGTGGCGATATCGATTCAAACGTTCTACATTTTAATCTAACTATTTACAACTTGTTTGAGGAGATTGTTCCTAAACGTAAAATAACATATGATCATCCAACGAAAGCTTGGTTTACTAAAGAGCTTATGATGCTGAAAAATAGAAAAACGCGTTCTTTCAAATTATTTAAGAAATCGGGGTTAAACAAACACTACTTGTTGTATTCTGGTCTACGTAAGAGGTACATCGACTTAAATAAAAAGTGCTATAAAGCCTATATCTCTAAAACAAAAAGAGACATTATTCGCAATCCGAAATCATTTTATGATTTCGTAAATTTTAAACGAAAAGTAGTGGGATTTCCCTCAGCCATGAAATATAAAGACATTTTATCTAGCGATAATCAAGATATCGCAAATTTCTTTGCACAATTTTTCACTTTTTACTATTCTGCCGTCACCAATTCTGACTTTCTAAATTATCCGTATGAGAGAACATGGGAACAATTTAATTAATTGTCCAACTATATGCGACAATGATGTTCTTGTTTGTCTGAAAACCTTGAAAGAATCTTTCTGAAGAAGTGCGCTAACAACATTTACAAACCCCTTCCCAATTTGTTCAATCTGTCACTAAAGAGTGGTGTTTCTCCAACAGCATGGAAAGAGTCGTTTCTTCTACCGCTTCATAAAAGCGGAAGCAAGGCTTCTGTAGAGAACTATCTTGGCATAGCAAAGCTGTCTGCCATCCCAAAGGAGTTTGAAGCTATTGTTACCAATCAGCTTACGAATCCTATCTCTACCTTGATTTCTGACTGTCAACACGGGTTCTGTAAGGGAGGGTCCACCGTTACTAACATACTTGAGTTTACAAATCATGTCTCAGATGGCTTTAGAAAAAATCTACACACTGACGTTATTTATACTGATTTCAGCAAAGCTTTCGATAAATTGTGTCACTCGTTACTTATTCATAAACAAGATCAGCTGGGTTTCCAGCCGGGTCTCAATCACTGGATCTCTTCTTACCTTAGTGACAGAACACAAAAAGTAGTGTTTAAAAACTGTTAATCCGATGTTATTAATATCTCCTCTGGAGTTCCTCAAGGAAGCCATCTGGGTCCGATTCTGTTCTTGTTGTTTATAAATGACATTTCTACAGTAATAGAATTTTCGAAAATGTTAATGTATGCCGACGATGTAAAGCTTTTCATTCATTCGCATCATCCGAAGATAGCAATAAGCTTCAATCAGATCTAAATACACTAGTTACTTGGTGCGATTTAAATTATATGCCGCTTAATCTAAAGAAATGTAAATACATGCGTTTTTCGAGAGGAATTTCACAGCCAGCTTCCTATACAATTAACAATTATAGTCTTGAGCAAATGTATGATTTTGTTTTTTGGCGTTACTATGGATTATAAACTCAGTTTCAACTGCCACATTAACGTAACAGTCAATAAAGCTAGAGGCGTTCTAGCATTTGTTAAACGATGGTCTAAAGCATCTATCGGCAAAACGCTACCCGTGGGTAGCTTCGACGCGGCAGCGCTGTACATACACAAAAACGACGCTGCTAATTCTGCTCCGCTGTTCCCTAAATTTCTTCAGAATTTTGCCAAATGCTTGCCAGTTAATTCGAGGAAAATCTACGCAATGCCCAAAAAGGCATATTCATATTAAAACAATTGCAAATGAATATTTTGTTTTATTTTGCGTTCAACTTTCAATAGTTAAACACAATGAATAATAACGATTATGAATTAATGTTTTTCGCTGTAAAAGGCGATAATAATGCACGATGCTTACTTTGCGGAACGTTTTTATGCAACCGCAGTTTTAATATAAAGCGTCATTAACACGTATTTCATGCAGAATATGATGAAATATATCAGGGAGATGATCGAGAGAAATTTCTTGCTGAGATAAAAAGTCTTTCTGAAAATCAAACTGCTGGAAATATTTTTTTTTTGGATTTTTCGAATTAAATAAATTGCTTTTATTTCACCTTTCTAATTTTAAACTTTTTTTTTTTTGGATTGTTAGGTCCTAAAAACCTATATGTGGTCATTGTCATCGGATAACCATTAAATTTCCTGCCATATAGTTATAAATCTACATAAGTGTGCATATGCGCATCAAAATATATATTATATCAGAAATACTCCATTTTTACTTTTAAATGCGAATCAATGTGGCAAGCATGTTTTTGGTCGCGCACAAATACAATGGCAAATTGTGACGGTGTTGGGGTGCCGATCACTGGTCTAAAGAATTTAGCGACCCTTATGTAACTAAAACTCTTTACTACATTAGTCAGACCGATACTTGAATACTGTTCTATAATTTGGAACCCACGTTACCAGGTCCACGTGGATCGCTTAGAATCAGTTCAAAAACAATTTTTACTATTTGCCTTAAGAGATCTTCACTGGGATCCATTGTATTATTTGCCATCGTATACGAGTCGCTTAAAACTAATTAATCTTCACAGCCTTTCTAGTCGGAGGAAAATGCTTCTAATTGTCTTCATGATTAAATTACTAAACGGTTCAATCTTAAGCCCGTTTCTTTTGAGCGAAGTAAACTTCAATGTAACTTCTCGTCCATCAAGACATTTTAAACCACTTATCTTGAAACAGTGCCGAACTAATTTTGAATTAAATCAGCCTTTTCGTTGTTTGTGTCAAGATTATAAGTCTCATTCTGGTACGTTTGATATTTCAGACTCACTATGCAGCATAAAAAAGTCAATTCTTTCTATCCTAAATACATAGCAAAAATTTTTTTTTTTCATATCTTTATTCTTACCAATTAACTTTTCGCTGTCAACTAATGATTTATTAATTGTGTAATCTTTTTTACTTAGCTGATGAGGTTTTCTCTGCAGCTGAGCAGTTTTAGATCTCGACGATTAACAAACCAAAGACTCGGCACGAAAGAACAATCCACGCGTCATGCGGATGCGCCCCTCTCGCCGGCCGGGCGGGATATGGTGGGTAATCCGTTGGGAATTATTATTATTAATTCCAAGTGGGATCTTGAAATAACCTCCCCCAAAAAATTGCTCTATTGTTTTTAAAAAAAATTCTATGTTCTCCTAGCTTTAGGCTAAATTTATCAGAGCAATATCCTCCCAATGGCATCTTGAAATAACCTCCTCCAAAAAAGTGCAGCCCTTTTTTTAAAAGCAACAGCGATATTCTGCTAGCTTTAGGGTAAACCTAGCAGAGCAATATGCGTCAACAGTGAAACAAGGCGATTAGCGTAAATGTTATTGTGCAAAATTATGTGCTCCAAATGGGATCTTGAAATAACCTCCCCCAAAAAAATGCTCGCCTATTTAACCCTTCTGCTATGTTTGGGTCAATTTGACCCAATTTTAGGAAAAACTTAACGAAACTCATAGGTTTCTTTCATTGAATCATGTTGATTCTGCTTTCACTTGTTTTCTGCATAAAATAGAAGGGATTTGCTAACAAATAAAAACCGTAATGGTTTTCAACACTACTAAAAATATCTTAAATTGTTTTTGCTACACTTATTGTGTTACTGGGTCAATTTGACCCACCATGTGATTTAGAAGGTGACAGGTAATAATGTGAATTGACACTATTTCCAGGGTAACTTGGAAATAGTGTCAATTGACACTATTGCGCTTATGGAAATGGAAATAGTGCCTATTGCTATTTTAGGCAGCGGTTGTCTGCGCAGCGCAGTGTTGTCAGAGATAGATTTTTATTATATGATTATTTACAAAATTATGGTTTCTCCTTTTACGAAATATGCACTATTAGTGATTGGGGTCTACCACATTATCCCCAAAATCAAAATCCCCGAAAAAAATCCCCAAACACAAAATCGCCAAATAAGTAATCCCCAAAATCAGAATCCTCAAAGTAAAACTCGGCTCAGCGAATAAAGGCCTAACGAACTAACGCCTAATTTTTTGAAATGAAAGAATGCCTAAAAAAGAACGCCTAACAAGAAAGTGAAAGAACGTCTAACTTTAAAAATGAAGGAAAGCCTAATTTTAAAAATTAAAGAAAGTCTTAATTGTTATTGTTTCTTTCCAATATTTGGGACTTATTTCACAATTAAACTATAACTTCCGATCCATGTTTTTTATGTGCAGAACATATTTTGGCATTGGCGGCCTTCGGCCGCCCTTAAAAAAATAACCCTGGGCTACGCCATTCCAACTCCGGGTGGTTGCCCTGAACGGTGGCAACATGCCACCGTTCCCACTCTATGGGCGGGATCCATGGTATTTTTTTAATTTTTATTATCACCTGAAACTAATGATTATTATATCGCGCGATTTTTTATTTCAAATTTTCATCTTATATGCATGTACACTGTATTTTTATTCCCTTTATGTTATCTTTATTGCCAATTCAGAAAGGTGTTCTGCACATAAATACCATGGATCCCGCCGATAGAGTGGGAACGGTGGCATGTTGGTAATTCCACAAGATAAACAAACCAGGTGTGGCGCTTGCCATCAAAAGGCAAAAACAAGGTGCGAAAAATGTAATATAGGATTACATATAAAATGTTTTGTTACATATCACAGGAAATAATTTTCATCATGTCATAGTATACCATGTGCCCAATGTCCTATATATAGGACGGCTGTAAAATCCAACTTTCAAAATAAATTTTTTTTAAATCATTACCAATTCGTCTTTTTATTGTCATTTCAATGGGGAATAATACAAAATCACGATGAAAAAGTCCCTGTACAACGAATGGGCATATCTGGGTTAAACTAAAAATTGTTATTTATGTACTTTTTCACATTTATATAGTGATATGTAATCACAATCGATGGAAATTTTGAAAAAAATTAATATTTTCTACTCGATTATAAAAAAATTTACTTTTTTCAACCTAAGAAAAAAACGGCCGATCGCATGATTTTCATTTAAGCTTTTGTATTATCTAAAAGCCTTCAGAAATCATGTACCATAGCCAGATTCCGGGCATTTTACTTTTTTTTATCGGCTAGTCTCAAACCTACCGTGTGTAGTATATCCCGTGGTCGAAAATCGAAAGCCTTAAATTAGTATAACTTATTAAATCCTAGGTTCACCACTACCATCAGCAACATCTGCAACCCAGTAAATAAAGTATCTGATTCACAATTGCGTTGCAGTACAAATTGATTATTTTGTGCACTCACAATTGTTTATTTAAACAAATGAATTTTTATAAAATACGCTTAAACAAAAGCACTGCTGTAATTAATAAATGATTTCGCATGTAGAGGTAACCCACACCTTTAAAATGATACCTTTTTTATTAATATTGGTTCGAAATGAGAACAAAAAACTAGGAGAAATAATATATACTAGTATGTAACTCCCGATAATCGCGTGGATTTTTTTTTAGAAAAAAATTAAAGCAAACTTTGTACGCTAACATCTTACGAACAAATTAACCAATTGAAATTTTTGTAATTTTGTGCAAACATGCTCATGATAAGCTTTCATTTGATACACATTTCATTTATGTACGTATTGTAGTTTGGTCTAGCTAAGCGCCTTGTTTTAGAATAATAATATAGATGATGATTTTATGTTCTGCTGGCTTTAGGCCAAATTTATCAGATCAATATGCGTAAACAGTAAAACAAGACGATTAACGCAAATGTTATTATCCAAAAATTATGTGCTCCAAATGGCATCTTGAAATAACCTCCCCCAAAAAATTGGTCTACTTTTTTTAAAACAAAATTGATTTTCAGCTAGCTTTAGGCTAAACCTAGCAATACGCGTAAAAAGTGAAACAAGACGATTAGCGCAAATGTTATTATGCAAAAATTATCTTGAAATAACCTCACCCAAAAAATTGCTCAATTGTTTTTAAAAAAATGCTATGTTCTGCTAGCTTTAGGCTAAATTTATCAGAGCAATATGCTCCCAATGGCATCTTGAAATAACCTCCCCCAAAAAGTTGCTCCCCTTTTTTTAAAACAAAATTGATGTTCTGCTAGCTTTAGGCTAAGCCTAGCAATATGCGTCAACAGTGAAACAAGACGATTAGCGCAAATGTTATTATGCAAAAATCATGTGCTCCAAATGGCATCTTGAAATAACCTCCCCCAAAAAATTGGACTACTTTTTTAAAACAAAATTGATTTTCAGCTAGCTTTAGGCTAAACCTAGCAATACGCGTAAACAGTGAAACAAGACGATTAGCGCAAATGTTATTATGCAAAAATTATCTTGAAATAACCTCCCCCAAAAAATTGCTCAATTGTTTTTAAAAAAATGCTATGTTCTGCTAGCTTTAGGCTAAATTTATCAGAGCAATATGCTCCCAATGGCATCTTGAAATAACCTCCCCCAAAAAGTTGCTCCCCTTTTTTTAAAGCAAAATTGATGTTCTGCTAGCTTTAGGCTAAGCCTAGCAATATGCGTCAACAGTGAAACAAGATGATTAGCGCAAATGTTATTATGCAAAAATCATATGCTCCAAATGGGATCTTGAAAGGTTAAAAAAAAAGTTAATGTTCTGCTAGCTTTAGGCTAAGCGTAGCAATATGCGTAAACAGTGAAACAAGGAGATTAGCGTAAATGTTATTATGCAAAAATTATGTGCTCCAAGTGGGATCTTGAAATAACCAAAAAATTTTTCAATTGTTTTTTAAAAAAACTAGATGACCAGTGCGCGCCTTGCGCAAAGAACTTATCCACTACCCTCAGCGACATCTGCAACCCAGTAGATAAAGCCTCTGATTCACAATGGCCTTGCAGTACAAATTGATTATTTTGTGCACTCACATAGGTTTATTTAAACAAATTAATTTTTATAAAATACGCTTAAACAAAAGCCCTGCTGTAATTAATAAATGATTTCACATGTAGAGGTAACCCACACCTTTAAAACGATATCTTATTTCTTAATATTGGTTCGGAATGAGAGCAGAAAATTATGAGCAAACACAAAAAGACCTTACAGAAATAATATATACTAGTATATCCCGTGGTCGAAAATCGAAAACCTTAAATTAGAATAACTTATTAAATCCTATGTTCACCACTACCATCAGCAACATCTGCAACCCAGTACATAAAGTCTCTGATTCACAATGGCGTTGCAATACAAATTGATTATTTTGTGCATTCACAATTGTTTATTTAAACAAATTAATTTTTATAAAATACGCTTAAACAAAAGCACTGCTGTAATTAATAAATGATTTCGCATGTAGAGGTAACCCACACCTTTAAAACGATATCTTATTTCTTAATATTGGTTCGGAATGAGAGCAGAAAATTATGAGCAAACACAAAAAGACCTTACAGAAATAATATATACTAGTATATCCCGTGGTCGAAAATCGAAAACCTTAAATTAGAATAACTTATTAAATCCTATGTTCACCACTACCATCAGCAATATCTGCAACCCAGTACATAAAGTCTCTGATTCACAATGGCGTTGCAATACAAATTGATTATTTTGTGCATTCACAATTGTTTATTTAAACAAATTAATTTTTATAAAATACTCTTAAACAAAAGCACTGCTGTAATTAATAAATGATTTCGCATGTAGAGGTATCCCACACCTTTAAAACGATACCTTATTTATTAATGTTGGTTCGAATTGATAGCAGAGAATTAGGAGCAAACACAAAAAGACCTTTCAGAAATAATATATACTAGTATATCCCGTGGTCGAAAATCGAAAGCCTTAAATTAGTATAACTTATTAAATCCTAGGTTCACCACTACCATCAGCAACATCTGCAACCCAGTAAATAAAGTATCTGATTCACAATTGCGTTGCAGTACAAATTGATTATTTTGTGCACTCACAATTGTTTATTTAAACAAATGAATTTTTATAAAATACGCTTAAACAAAAGCACTGCTGTAATTAATAAATGATTTCGCATGTAGAGGTAACCCACACCTTTAAAATGATACCTTTTTTATTAATATTGGTTCGAAATGAGAACAAAAAACTAGGAGAAATAATATATACTAGTATGTAACTCCCGATAATCGCGTGGATTTTTTTTTAGAAAAAAATTAAAGCAAACTTTGTACGCTAACATCTTACGAACAAATTAACCAATTGAAATTTTTGTAATTTTGTGCAAACATGCTCATGATAAGCTTTCATTTGATACACATTTCATTTATGTACGTATTGTAGTTTGGTCTAGCTAAGCGCCTTGTTTTAGAATAATAATATAGATGATGATTTTATGTTCTGCTGGCTTTAGGCCAAATTTATCAGATCAATATGCGTAAACAGTAAAACAAGACGATTAACGCAAATGTTATTATCCAAAAATTATGTGCTCCAAATGGCATCTTGAAATAACCTCCCCCAAAAAATTGGTCTACTTTTTTTAAAACAAAATTGATTTTCAGCTAGCTTTAGGCTAAACCTAGCAATACGCGTAAAAAGTGAAACAAGACGATTAGCGCAAATGTTATTATGCAAAAATTATCTTGAAATAACCTCACCCAAAAAATTGCTCAATTGTTTTTAAAAAAATGCTATGTTCTGCTAGCTTTAGGCTAAATTTATCAGAGCAATATGCTCCCAATGGCATCTTGAAATAACCTCCCCCAAAAAGTTGCTCCCCTTTTTTTAAAACAAAATTGATGTTCTGCTAGCTTTAGGCTAAGCCTAGCAATATGCGTCAACAGTGAAACAAGACGATTAGCGCAAATGTTATTATGCAAAAATCATGTGCTCCAAATGGCATCTTGAAATAACCTCCCCCAAAAAATTGGACTACTTTTTTAAAACAAAATTGATTTTCAGCTAGCTTTAGGCTAAACCTAGCAATACGCGTAAACAGTGAAACAAGACGATTAGCGCAAATGTTATTATGCAAAAATTATCTTGAAATAACCTCACCCAAAAAATTGCTCAATTGTTTTTAAAAAAATGCTATGTTCTGCTAGCTTTAGGCTAAATTTATCAGAGCAATATGCTCCCAATGGCATCTTGAAATAACCTCCCCCAAAAAGTTGCTCCCCTTTTTTTAAAACAAAATTGATGTTCTGCTAGCTTTAGGCTAAGCCTAGCAATATGCGTCAACAGTGAAACAAGACGATTAGCGCAAATGTTATTATGCAAAAATCATGTGCTCCAAATGGCATCTTGAAATAACCTCCCCCAAAAAATTGGACTACTTTTTTAAAACAAAATTGATTTTCAGCTAGCTTTAGGCTAAACCTAGCAATACGCGTAAACAGTGAAACAAGATGATTAGCGCAAATGTTATTATGCAAAAATCATATGCTCCAAATGGGATCTTGAAAGGTTAAAAAAAAAGTTAATGTTCTGCTAGCTTTAGGCTAAGCGTAGCAATATGCGTAAACAGTGAAACAAGGAGATTAGCGTAAATGTTATTATGCAAAAATTATGTGCTCCAAGTGGGATCTTGAAATAACCAAAAAATTTTTCAATTGTTTTTTAAAAAAACTAGATGACCAGTGCGCGCCTTGCGCAAAGAACTTATCCACTACCCTCAGCGACATCTGCAACCCAGTAGATAAAGCCTCTGATTCACAATGGCCTTGCAGTACAAATTGATTATTTTGTGCACTCACATAGGTTTATTTAAACAAATTAATTTTTATAAAATACGCTTAAACAAAAGCCCTGCTGTAATTAATAAATGATTTCACATGTAGAGGTAACCCACACCTTTAAAACGATATCTTATTTCTTAATATTGGTTCGGAATGAGAGCAGAAAATTATGAGCAAACACAAAAAGACCTTACAGAAATAATATATACTAGTATATCCCGTGGTCGAAAATCGAAAACCTTAAATTAGAATAACTTATTAAATCCTATGTTCACCACTACCATCAGCAACATCTGCAACCCAGTACATAAAGTCTCTGATTCACAATGGCGTTGCAATACAAATTGATTATTTTGTGCATTCACAATTGTTTATTTAAACAAATTAATTTTTATAAAATACTCTTAAACAAAAGCACTGCTGTAATTAATAAATGATTTCGCATGTAGAGGTATCCCACACCTTTAAAACGATACCTTATTTATTAATGTTGGTTCGAATTGATAGCAGAGAATTAGGAGCAAACACAAAAAGACCTTTCAGAAATAATATATACTAGTATATCCCGTGGTCGAAAATCGAAAGCCTTAAATTAGTATAACTTATTAAATCCTAGGTTCACCACTACCATCAGCAACATCTGCAACCCAGTAAATAAAGTATCTGATTCACAATTGCGTTGCAGTACAATTTGATTATTTTGTGCACTCACAATTGTTTATTTAAACAAATGAATTTTTATAAAATACGCTTAAACAAAAGCACTGCTGTAATTAATAAATGATTTCGCATGTAGAGGTAACCCACACCTTTAAAATGATACCTTTTTTATTAATATTGGTTCGAAATGAGAACAAAAAACTAGGAGAAATAATATATACTAGTATGTAACTTCCAAATCGCGTGGATTTTTTTTTAGAAAATAATTAAAGCAAACTTTATACGCTAATATCTTATGAACAAATTAACCAATTGACATTTTTGTAATTTTGTGCAAACATGCTCATGATAAGCTTTCATTTCCCAGCAGAATTTATTCATGCGCTTCTGTAAACTTCATTTTTGATGCGCTACCTTTCCACTTCCAAAAACGCTGAAAGATAGGCATTTAGCATAGTGCTCCGTATTCGCTACCTAACATGCAGAAAATCAGCAAGCGCTAATTTGCTTATATGTTTCTGCCATTTTGTTTTATTTCATTTCGAGTTCAGCAGTCGAAGATTGAGTTTTCTGCACGTGCGTGTTTGTCACGATTTCATTTATTAATAAAAATAGATAAATAAATCTAAATATTGTAATAAAATATGTGCGGTGTTTATGAAAATATAAACTAAGTTGGAAATTTGGCAAAAACATAAAAATCGGATTGGTTTAACTTCCAGCGAATGAAATATAGAAGTGGGAGCTTTCCAGAATAATACAAACTCTTGCTGGCTTGGTTTTCATCATATTTTTTTATTTTTGAAGGTGAGTAGAGTGAAAATTTCAGTTGAATCCGTTTGGGCAAAGTGCATTCTACAAGTGCCGCATGGAATAAATCTCATTGCACCACGTATAATCAAATGGTAGTCGTTTACGTCGGGTACCGAGCGCTAATACGCGTCCAAAAATGTTGGGATGTGTATCATGAGACGCGCTTTGGTCCCAGGAGCATGAATATAACTCCGCTGAACCAATATTTTCAATATTTTGGAAAATATTTGCGAAAAACCGACATATGACCCAGGTCAAATTCTGATTTGGGGGCCCGATCCATGTTTTTTATGTGCAGAATACCTTTCCGCGTACGCCCACACTTTTCTCACAGTGTAATTCGACAGAAAATTCTGAACTTTGGTTGCAAATATCTCGCAATTACTGAAAATATTGGTTCAGCGGAGTTATATGTTAGTTGCATCAGCCAGGTAAAATGAGTAATGGATTTTTGGGCTATAGCAAACGGCATTTCAAGCGACTTGTAGCCAGGGAATTAAATAGTAACATAACCGTAGATGAGGAAGCCTCAAAAGATTCAACAAATCGCCCTGAATTGTGCACAGATAAAGAAAATTCCGATGCCAGTGAAATTATTGTTCCGGAAAATGCAGAATTTGAGATGCTTCCTATGGAACCGCCATTCAATATTGTCAAGGGATTTAAGGAATGGATGGTGAACCATAAAATAAGACGAGCCGCTGCTGAAGATATGCTTCATTTGTTAAACAAATCTGGTCTTAATGTCCCTAATTCAACAAGTGGTCTTTTTGTAAAACAAGCTATTCAGACGCGTGTGGTAAAACCTGGGGAATATTTTCATTATGTAATATTTTCTTTTGTAATACATACATATGCAAACTAAACTAGAAGTATTTATTTGGCATCTGAAAGTCAACTTTATTCATAGTTATTCCATTTTAAGTTAAAAATAAATGTACATAATGCAATTTAATGAATTCCAGTGTACAGTGTAAAATGAAAAGACAAAACGTATAATTTGAAGCGTAAACTTAAGTATTTATATGCATTTATTTTCACCATTTCCTATACTTATAAATCTCATTAATCTATTTTTTTTATTGATTAAACAAAAGAAATTAAAGGTTTATGTACTAAAAATGAATTTAAATATACACTAAGCCTATGTTCATTTAAACAATTCAAATCCTTGTTCTTATTAAACTTAGTATCGTAAATAGAAAAGCAGTTTTAAGAGGTGAGTGCAGTTCGCAAGAAAACACTGAATAAATTCTATTTTTGCATCTGCCTCTCATTATTATATGCCAAAAAAGATGCGCCTCTAGGCCGCAGCACTAGTTGCGTAGTCGTTGCGCATCACTCCTGTAAAATTAGTTGCATATTCGATGCACATCCCTGTCGCATTTTTAGATGCCAAAGGGATGTGCCTCTTTACCGCAGTATAAGTCGCGTAATCGATGCGCATCACTTCTGCATTACTGGTCGCGCAAATGTTATTATGCAAAAATCATATGCTCCAAATGGGATCTTGAAAGGTTAAAAAAAAAGTTAATGTTCTGCTAGCTTTAGGCTAAGCCTAGCAATATGCGTCAACAGTGAAACAAGACGATTAACGCAAATGTTATTATCCAAAAATTATGTGCTCCAAATGGCATCTTGAAATAACCTCCCCCAAAAAATTGCTCCCCTTTTTTTAAAACAAAATTTATGTTCTGCTAGCTTTACAGGCTGTTCATGCTGAGGCTGCATTTTGCATTTACCTCGCATTTTAGCATTTAGCCCGAAAAGCAGCATTTATTTTAGCATTTTCCATACAAATTTTGACACCTAAATGCAACTAAAAGCAACTTTTGTTTTGCATTAGCATTATAAATGCGGAAATCGCGATTCGAATTCAAAAGAGTGGCAATATTGGTTGTTTTTACTTGGCGTTCTCTCATTCTCTGTCTTTCGTAAACATTCTGCAAATTTGCTCGGATTTTAAATTTGAAATTTAGCGCGCGTGTTGTGTGCTATTGCTAAAATAAATCAATCTACAAATTAATCTGGTATTAACACTTGACGTTGGGTGGAAAGTATTACCATTAATCAGATGTTTGTGAAGGGATTTAAATAAAAGATTTAATAAAAATCTGTATATTTTTTCACACGTGGCATAACCTCAAAAAAATGTTCGAACTAGCTAAATGTGCATTTGCTAAATGCGCCAGCATGAACGCTTTTTCGAAACCAATGTCCGAAAATATAAAATGCTGCTTTTTAACTTCAGCATGAATGGCACATTAGGCTAAATCTAGCAATATGCGTAACAGTGAAACAAGGCGATTAGCGCAAATGTTATTATCCAAAAATTATGTGCTCCAAATGGAATCTTGAAATAACCTCCCCCAAAAAATTGGTCTACTTTTTTAAAACAAAATTGATGTTCTGCTAGCTTTAGGCTAAGCCTAGCAATATGCGTAAACAGTGAAACAAGATGATTAGCGCAAATGTTATTATGCAAAAATTACGTGCTGCAAGTGTGATCTTGAAATAACCTCCCCCAAAAAATAGCTCAATTGTTTTTAAAAAAAATTCTATGTTCTGCTAGCTTTAGGCTCCCCTTTTTTTTAAAGCAAAATTGAGGTTCTGCTAGCTTTAGGCTAAGCCTAGCAATATGCGTCAACAGTGAAACAAGACGATGAGCGCAAATGTTACTATGCAAAAATCATGTGCTCCAAATGGGATCTTGAAATAACCTCCCCCAAAAAATGTATCCACTTTTTTTTAAAAGCAACAGTGATGTTCTGCTAGCTTTAGGATAAACCTAGCAATATGCGTAAACAGTTAAACAAGATGATTAGCGCAAAGTTATTATGCAAAAATCATGTGCTCCAAATGGGATCTTGAAATAACCTCCCCCAAAAAATTGCTCCCCTTTTTTTAAAACAAAATTTATGTTCTGCTAGCTTTAGGCTAAGCCTAGCAATATGCGTAAACAGTGAAGCAAGACGATTAACGCAAATGTTATTATCCAAAAATTATGTGCTCCGAATGGCATCTTGAAATAACCTCCCCCAAACAATTGGTGTACTTTTTAAAAAAAAAAATGATGTTCTGCTAGCTTTAGGCTAAATCTAGCAATATGCGTAACAGTGAAACAAGATGATTAGCGCAAATGTTATTATGCAAAAATTATGTGCTCCAAATGGGATCTTGAAATAACCTCCCCCAAAATATTGCTCCCCTTTTTTTAAAACAAAATTGATGTTCTGCTAGCTTTAGGCTAAATCTACCAATATGCGTAACAGTGAAACAAGACGATTAGCGCAAATGTTATTATGCAAAAATCATGTGCTCCAAGAGGGATCTTGAAATAACCTCCCCCAAAAAATTGCTCCCCTTTTTTTTAAACAAAATTGATGTTCTGCTAGCTTTAGGCTAAGCCTAGCAATATGCGTAAACAGTGAAACTAGATGATTTGCGCAAATGTTATTATGCAAAAATTATGTGCTGCAAGTGGGATCTTGAAATAACCTCCCCCAAAAAATAGCTCAATTGTTTTTAAAAAAAAATTCTATGTTCTGCTAGCTTTAAGCTCCCCTTTTTTTTAAAGCAAAATTGATGTTCTGCTAGCTTTAGGCTAAGCCTAGCAATATGCGTAAACAGTGAAACTAGATGATTAGCGCAAATGTTATTATGCAAAAATTATGTGCTGCAAGTGTGATCTTGAAATAACCTCCCCAAAAAAATAGCTCAATTGTTTTTAAAAAAAATTCTATGTTCTGCTAGCTTTAGGCTCCCCTTTTTATTAAAACAAAATTTATGTTCTGCTAGCTTTAGGCTAAGCCTAGCAATATGCGTCAACAGTGAAACAAGACGATTAGCGCAAATGTTATTATCCAAAAATAATATGCTCCAAATGGCATCTTGAAATAACCTGCCCCAAAAAATTGGACTACTTTTTTAAAACAAAATTGATGTTCTGCTAGCTTTAGGCTAAGCCTAGCAATATGCGTAAACAGTGAAACAATGCGATTAGCGTAAATGTTATTATCCAAAAATAATATGCTCCAAATGGCATCTTGAAATAACCTGCCCCAAAAAATTGGACTACTTTTTTAAAACAAAATTGATGTTCTGCTAGCTATAGGCTAAGCCTAGCAATATGCGTACACAGTGAAACAATGCGATTAGCGTAAATGTTATTATGCAAAAATTATGTGCTCCAAGTGGGATCTTGAAATAACCAAAAAATTGTTCAATTGTTTTTTAAAAAAACTAGATGGACCCGTGCGCGCCTTGCGCAAAGAACTTAACCACTACCCTCAGCGACATCTGCAACCCAGTAGATAAAGTCTCTGATTTACAATGGCATTGCAGTACAAATTGATTATTTTGTGCACTCACATAAACAAATTAATTTTTATAAAATAGGCTTAAACAAAAGCACTGCTGTAATTAATAAATGATTTCGCATGTAGTGGTAACCCACACCTTTAAAATGATACCTTTTTTTGTATTAATATTGGTTCGAAATGAGAACAAAAAACTAGGAGCAAAAACGAAAAGACCATACAGAAATAATATATATGATGATTTTATGTTCTGCTGGCTTTAGGCCAAATTTATCAGATCAATATGCGTAAACAGTAAAACAAGACGATTAGCGCAAATGTTATTATCCAAAAATGATGTGCTCCAAATGGAATCTTGAAATAACCTCCCCCAAAAAATTGCTCCCCTTTTTTTAAAACAAAATTTATGTTCTGCTAGCTTTAGGCTAAGCCTAGCAATATGCGTAAACAGTGAAGCAAGACGATTAACGCAAATGTTATTATCCAAAAATTATGTGCTCCGAATGGCATCTTGAAATAACCTCCTCCCAAAAATTGGTGTACTTTTAAAAAAAAAAATGATGTTCTGCTAGCTTTAGGCTAAATCTAGCAATATGCGTAACAGTGAAACAAGATAATTAGCGCAAATGTTATTATGCAAAAATTATGTGCTCCAAATGGGATCTTGAAATAACCTCCCCCAAAATATTGCTCCCCTTTTTTTAAAACAAAATTTATGTTCTGCTAGCTTTAGGCTAAGTCTAGCAATATGCGTAACAGTGAAACAAGACGATTAACGCAAATGTTATTATCCAAAAATTATGTGCTCCAAATGGCAGCTTGAAATAACCTCCCCCAAAAAATTGGTCTACTTTTTTAAAACAAAATTGATGTTCTGCCAGCTTTAGGCTAAATATAGCAATATGCGTAACAGTGAAACAAGGCAATTAGCGCAAATGTTATTATGCAAAAATCATGTGCTCCAAATGGGATCTGGAAATAACCTAACCCAAAAAATTGCTCCCCTTTTTTAAAACAAAATTTATGTTCTGCTAGCTTTAGGCTAAATCTAGCAATATGCGTAACAGTGAAACGAGGCAATTAGCGCAAATGTTATTATGCAAAAATCATGTGCTCCAAATGGGATCTGGAAATAACCTAACCCAAAAAATTGCTTCACTTTTTTTAAAACAAAATTTATAATCTGCTAGCTTTAGGCTAAATCTAGCAATATGCGTAACAGTGAAACAAGGCGATTAGCGCAAATGTTATTATCCAAAAATTATTGGCTCCAAATGGCATCTTGAAATAACCTACCCAAAAAATTGCTCAATTGTTTTTAAAAAAATGCTATGTTCTGCTAGCTTTAGGCTAAATTTATCAGAGCAATACGCGTAAATAGTGAAACAAGACGATTAGCGCAAATGTTATTATGCAAAAATTATCTTGAAATAACCTACCCCAAAAAATTACTCAATTGTTTTTAAAAAAATGCTATGTTCTGCTAGCTTTAGGCTAAATTTATCAGAGCAATATGCTCCCAATGGCATCTTGAAATAACCTCCCCCAAAAAATTGGTCTACTTTTTTAAAACAAAATTGATGTTCTGCTAGCTTTAGGCTAAATCTAGCAATATGCGTAACAGTGAAACAAGGCAATTAGTGCAAATGTTATTATGCAAAAATCATGTGCTCCAAATGGGATCTGGAAATTACCTAACCCAAAAAATTGCTTCACTTTTTTTAAAACAAAATTTATAATCTGCTAGCTTTAGGCTAAATCTAGCAATATGCGTAACAGTGAAACAAGATGATTAGCGCAAATGTTATTATGCAAAAATTTTGTGCTCCAAATGGGATCTTGAAATAACCTCCCCCAAAATATTACTCCCCTTTTTTTAAAACAAAATTTATGTTCTGCTAGCTTTAGGCTAAATCTAGCAATATGCGTAACAGTGAAACAAGACGATTAACGCAAATGTTATTATGCAAAAATTATGTGCTCCAAATGGCATCTTGAAATAACCTCCTCCAAAAAATTGGTCTACTTTTTTAAAACAAAATTGATTTTCTGCTAGCTTTAGGCTAAGCCTAGCAATATGCATAAACAGTGAAACAAGACGATTAGCGCAAATGTTATTATGCAAAAATTATGTGCTCCAAATGGCATCTTGAAATAACCTCCCCCGAAAAATTGGTCTACTTTTTTAAAACAAAATTGATTTTCTGCTAGCTTTAGGCTAAGCCTAGCTGTTTAGGCCATCGGCCTAAATATATCGGTCGTCCCTCGTAGACTTATTCAAAAATGAAAGTGCACTCAGGTTCGTACCGATAACTGCGCGCTCCTTTCGAACCTAACGAAAGTAAGCATTCGCCGGGGGTACGAGCCGAAAACAAAAATATAAGCCTTTCTCTTTAGCATCGACCGTCAACCAAGTCACCAGCAGCCAAACCAGGTAAATACACTGTAAATCCATTTTCCATTTTCCACTGTTCACTTTATTTATTCAATTTATTCATACCATCCAATAAACCAATTTGTAATTAATTAATTTGAAAACTCAGTGTTTACTTTTTGCACTAACTCGCCACATACTTCTTTTTCTTCTTCTTCCCTCTATACATTATTACGTGCGAGCGCGCCCTCCATTGCGACGTCTCCGCCCGTAACATTTGGTCCATCTCGCCAGGAATATTTAAATTGAAATTTTGAACCAGAATTATTTGGCAAAACCAACACGGAAAATCAACATTAATCACAATTTTCTAATTACCAAACCATCGATCATCTATCAGCCAAAACAACACCACATATAACTATACATCTGAACGAGTACACAGCGAGTAACATATACACATACAGTCCACTACACACATCATCGTGCATCACATCACAGTGCATCACATCATCGTACATCACATCATCGTGCAGCACATCACCAAATCATATCACAACATCATATACAGACAGTCCGTTTAGTTCTCATCACATCAAATTTACAAATATCACAAGGTACGTTGGTTTTTTGTTTGGTTCATGCACCACTTTTTTTTCAATATACGTCGAAACGTATACGTGAGTTTTGTGATTGTTTTATAGAAAACAAAGCAAGTGAAAAGTTTGTGTTCACGTGGGCACACTTTTGCCTTTTGACTATCGGTTAAGTCCCCCGCCAGTGGTAAGACTTATCCGACACAGCTCAAGGCAGGCAGTCAGTGAATTTTTTTTATTTTTTTTTACAAACACATCACTGCACTGAACATTCCTTCATTTGCCACATACAGTGGAAACTCTTTATTACATACATCGTTTTTTTTCTAATTTTCACTTGGTTGATGCTTTTTTATAGACTTATCACAAAATTCGCGATATTGATCGCTCCACAACTTTGAATAATTATAAAGCGAACACTCCCTTTTTGGGTTGTTTAATACGTTGTCATACACAAATATATATTCACTCTTGGGTGGCTTGTTTTTTATAATAATATACCTATTTATAAATTGTATCGAAATAATATCAATAAACAATTCACACATTTTCATTTATATTTGAGAAAAAAACCCAATTGCGTTCACATTTTTTTGGTTTTGGATATCACGATATTTTGGTTTGGCTATTCAGGGAATTATATTCACGATTTATTTCCCACAAGCACATTAAATCTGTACCGAGATTTCTATCTGTGCAACTTTCACTATCACTTTTTAATTCACGATTTTAAGGACACATTAAATCGGCATCCAGATTTCTATCTGTGTCACTCGCACATACATAGCTTCACTTTAGTTTCCAAGCAATCGACTTCTGAGTCAGCAACTCCCATTCTCTGTTTCCTTAAAGAGACAAAATATTTAAATTAATTAAGAAAATGGAGACATACATACGACTCTCCGACTGCATTGTTACATTCGAGCAAGACTTTGGTGATATACAGGTCGAAGAATCAGACAAATACACCATTGCAACACAGCAAGAGGAGTTGAAGTCATTGTGGAAGAAGAGCAAGACGGCTTATGAAAGCCTTCTCAGTTCCACAGACCTGTCCAAAGAAGACTTGCAGTCTTTACGTCAAAAAAATAAAACATGTTTCGCATGTTACGCGAAATGCATGGCAGCTATTAATGCTGGGGTTGAAAGACTATCCATACCTGCCACACCTGCCCCTAAAGTCTCTGAATCTTCCAGCAGAGAAAATAATATTCGTCTCCATCCGTGCGACACCGAGGTGTTCAAGGGTGACTACCTTTCTTGGCCAACCTTTAGGGACTTGTTCACGGCCATATATATATTAAACAAACGCCTTACGCCGGTTGAAAAGTTATATCACCTCAACCAAAAAACTGAAGGGGAGGCAAAATAAATTGTGCGCAGGTGTCCATTGACCAATGAAGGGTTTACAACGGCCTGGAAAAATCTGAGTGACAGGTACGAAAACAAACGTATCCTAGTCAATACTCAGTTAAAATCATTATTTAGTTTGACGGCAGTCGATAATGAATGCGGAATGTCAATTAAAAAGTTGCAGCGAGACATTAACAATTGCATCTCGTCACTACAATGTCATCAAATTGACATTTCGAATTGGGATGCGATAATAACTTACTTATGCTCCACGAAACTCCCGGAATGCACTCTGGCTTTATGGGAACAAACCCTAGAAAACAAAACAGAGATTCCCAAATGGGAGGACATTGACAAATTCCTGTCCAATCGGTTCCAAACGTTGCAAACCGTCTCTGACCTCCGGGGTAGCAAACCATCCAAAGCACCCAGGAGTCAAAATAATGCACGGGATACGCCTGCGAAACTTGGAGTATACCAAGCCAGCGTCCCAAAAACTTCATGTAAAATGTGCAACAGTAAAGAGCACAAATTACGAAACTGTCCGAAATTCCGCGGACTAACCATTGCAGACAGAATAGCCTACATCAAAACCAACAATTGTTGCTTGAACTGCCTGTCGGCGGGACATACAGTGACACGATGCACAAGTTCATTTAACTGCAGCTCGTGTCACGCAAGGCACAACACCTTACTCCACTTGGCAACAGCTCAGCCAAAAGCAACTAACCAGAGGTGGCGTCAAAATACGTCAGATGATAGGCCCTCAACATCACAGCAGGCGCGAGACAGTCTGGAATCTGAAAAGAGGAAAGATATTAGTAATGTCTCGTCTTGTCATGCTAATACAACTAAGGGGGTATTATTAGGCACGGCCCGGGTTAAAATACAATACAATGGGGTCGACTTTTCTGCTAGAGCCCTAATTGACTCCGGTTCAGAATGCTCATTTATAACAGAAAGACTGAAGCGTAGAATTAACCTCCCATCAAAACGCTTGCACGTACAAGTTTCCGGGATAAACAACACGCTGTCAGCACAGGTGAACGAGTCATGCTCCATTCAATTAGGCTCCTTGACCGACCCCTTAGTTAGCATCGACACAGTGGTCTTAGTCCTACCCCAATTAACGGGGGATCTTCCTACTTGCCAAGTGAGCGCAATGACACGGCAGGCATTCCCTGATCTAATTCTGGCGGATAAGAGGTTCTTCATTAATGAACCAGTCGACCTCATCCTAGGAGGCGACATTTACCCCCAAATTATCCTCGACGGTATACGCAAAAACGTTCTTAACACGCTTCTTGCACAAGAAACCGTATTCGGTTGGATCTTAACCGGTCGTGCAGATGCACCCCAACCAACCAACACACGGGTATCATTTTTCAACGAAGTAAACCTGGACAAGCAGTTAACCGCTTTCTGGGAGTTGGAGGATGTCCCTAAGAAAAGGGCACTAAATGAAGACAACGCCTATTGCGAGGCACTTTTCAAGGCCACTACGGAACGGAACTCCGATGGGAAATATATCGTCGCCCTTCCATTTAAAGAGGATTTCCCTAACAACATTTGCTTAGGGCCTTCTCTAAAGGGCGTTTGCTCCCAATTCTATAGAAATGAGACGCGCCTAGCGAAGACTCCGACCTTACAAACCGAGTATAATCGAGTTTTAGCAGAGTATGAGACGTTAGGACATATGTCAAGGGTTCCCGCTATCATACCACCCCATTCCACAGATTGCTACTTCCTACCCCATCATGCGGTTATAAAAGAAGAAAGCACTACAACAAAGGTCCGGGTGGTATTCAATGCTTCGTGTCCTACTGCTAATGGCACAAGCTTAAATGACGTACTTCATACAGGCCCAGTTCTTCAGGCCGATCTGACCATTCTGCTTCTTCGATGGCGATTTTTCAAGTATGTTTTCAATAGCGATACTGAGAAAATGTACCGCCAGATATGGGTAAAACCCAATCAGACACAGTTCCAAAGAATAGTTTTTCGACCCAACCCAGGGGATCCCATACGCGTCTATGAATTACGGACAGTTACATTCGGAGTCAACTGCGCCCCGTACTTGGCGATACGAACCCTTCATCAACTCGCTGACGACGTTGAGTCCTCGTCACCAACGGCAGCAGATATTCTTCGGACAGGCATGTACGTCGACGACGTGCTTGCAGGGGGACATAGCATAGAGTCCGCAATCCAAGCTCGCGATGAAATCTCGCACGCATTGCAATCAGCGGGATTTTTCCTCCGAAAATGGACGTCGAACTGCAGCAAAATATTGCAAGGCATACCCAAACCTCATCGTCTACATGAGGACTTCCTGGAGTTCGAGGATTCAAGTACGGTTAAAACCCTCGGGATCCGTTGGAACGCGCATTCAGCCTCCTTCTACTTCACGGCAAAACCCATCGAAAATAGGGAGACGATAACAAAAAGGGCAATCCTTTCAGCCATCGCCAAACTGTTCGATCCACTAGGCTGGCTGGCACCGGTAGTCATAGTAGCCAAAATTCTTATGCAAAACATATGGCTAGAGGGGACTGACTGGGACGAAAAGGTGTCTGCACAAACCCTAGATCGGTGGCTAAGCTTCACACAGGATTACGACGAAATCAATAACATTAGAATCCCGAGATGGGTGCATTTCACACCATCCAACGAGATGGAAATACACGGGTTCTGCGATGCATCAGAAAAAGCCTACGCAGCTACAATCTTTTTAAGAGCCAAGGTAAGGGATCAGAACTTCGTCCATTTATTAATGGCCAAAACAAGAGTGGCTCCTGTTAAAACGATATCACTACCCCGATTAGAGTTATGCGGGGCAGTCTTACTGGCCGAAACAATAGAATCGGTTCGCGAAAACCTCAACTTAGGCAATTTCAAGACTTATCTATGGACCGATTCAACGATCGTAGAATTAACCTCCCATCAAAACGCTTGCACGTACAAGTTTCCGGGATAAACAACACGCTGTCAGCACAGGTGAACGAGTCATGCTCCATTCAATTAGGCTCCTTGACCGACCCCTTAGTTAGCATCGACACAGTGGTCTTAGTCCTACCCCAATTAACGGGGGATCTTCCTACTTGCCAAGTGAGCGCAATGACACGGCAGGCATTCCCTGATCTAATTCTGGCGGATAAGAGGTTCTTCATTAATGAACCAGTCGACCTCATCCTAGGAGGCGACATTTACCCCCAAATTATCCTCGACGGTATACGCAAAAACGTTCTTAACACGCTTCTTGCACAAGAAACCGTATTCGGTTGGATCTTAACCGGTCGTGCAGATGCACCCCAACCAACCAACACACGGGTATCATTTTTCAACGAAGTAAACCTTTACAAGCAGTTAACCGCTTTCTGGGAGTTGGAGGATGTCCCTAAGAAAAGGGCACTAAATGAAGACAACGCCTATTGCGAGGCACTTTTCAAGGCCACTACGGAACGGAACTCCGATGGGAAATATATCGTCGCCCTTCCATTTAAAGAGGATTTCCCTAACAACATTTGCTTAGGGCCTTCTCTAAAGGGCGTTTGCTCCCAATTCTATAGAAATGAGACGCGCCTAGCGAAGACTCCGACCTTACAAACCGAGTATAATCGAGTTTTAGCAGAGTATGAGACGTTAGGACATATGTCAAGGGTTCCCGCTATCATACCACCCCATTCCACAGATTGCTACTTCCTACCCCATCATGCGGTTATAAAAGAAGAAAGCACTACAACAAAGGTCCGGGTGGTATTCAATGCTTCGTGTCCTACTGCTAATGGCACAAGCTTAAATGACGTACTTCATACAGGCCCAGTTCTTCAGGCCGATCTGACCATTCTGCTTCTTCGATGGCGATTTTTCAAGTATGTTTTCAATAGCGATATTGAGAAAATGTACCGCCAGATATGGGTAAAACCCAATCAGACACAGTTCCAAAGAATAGTTTTTCGACCCAACCCAGGGGATCCCATACGCGTCTATGAATTACGGACAGTTACATTCGGAGTCAACTGCGCCCCGTACTTGGCGATACGAACCCTTCATCAACTCGCTGACGACGTTGAGTCCTCGTCACCAACGGCAGCAGATATTCTTCGGACAGGCATGTACGTCGACGACGTGCTTGCAGGGGGACATAGCATAGAGTCCGCAATCCAAGCTCGCGATGAAATCTCGCACGCATTGCAATCAGCGGGATTTTTCCTCCGAAAATGGACGTCGAACTGCAGCAAAATATTGCAAGGCATACCCAAACCTCATCGTCTACATGAGGACTTCCTGGAGTTCGAGGATTCAAGTACGGTTAAAACCCTCGGGATCCGTTGGAACGCGCATTCAGACTCCTTCTACTTCACGGCAAAACCCATCGAAAATAGGGAGACGATAACAAAAAGGGCAATCCTTTCAGCCATCGCCAAACTGTTCGATCCACTAGGCTGGCTGGCACCGGTAGTCATAGTAGCCAAAATTCTTATGCAAAACATATGGCTAGAGGGGACTGACTGGGACGAAAAGGTGTCTGCACAAACCCTAGATCGGTGGCTAAGCTTCACACAGGATTACGACGAAATCAATAACATTAGAATCCCGAGATGGGTGCATTTCACACCATCCAACGAGATGGAAATACACGGGTTCTGCGATGCATCAGAAAAAGCCTACGCAGCTACAATCTTTTTAAGAGCCAAGGTAAGGGATCAGAACTACGTCCATTTATTAATGGCCAAAACAAGAGTGGCTCCTGTTAAAACGATATCACTACCCCGATTAGAGTTATGCGGGGCAGTCTTACTGGCCGAAACAATAGAATCGGTTCGCGAAAACCTCAACTTAGGCAATTTCAAGACTTATCTATGGACCGATTCAACGATCGTTCTGGCTTGGATCAGAAAACCACCATGCTCGTGGTCAACATTCGTGGCTCACAGAGTAACAAAGATTGTGGAAAAGGTGGGACATCAAATCTGGCGACATGTGGACTCTGCATCAAACCCAGCAGACATGGCCAGCCGAGGACTATCCGCGAAGGATATAGTGAACAACACATTGTGGTGGCAGGGACCTTCTTGGCTACAAGAAGGCAAGACAAAATGGCCAACTCAAGAAAAATATTATGGTACAAACATCGAAGAAAAGAGAGTACAAGTGCACACAACTAAGCAAATGCACAATAACGAGGACATTCTCGAAAGGTTTTCTAGTTTTTCAAGGGCTTTGAGGGTTATATCATACATTTTGAGGTTCTCTCAAAGAACTAATCCCAAAACAAAATCTTATTTCAAGGCGGAGTCATACCTCATTTCGCCCGACGAAATTAAGGCTACGACTCGACGTCTTATCAAATTATATCAACAGAAACATTATTCTGAAGAGCTAAGGGATTTAAAAACCGGTAAACCCATTGGGACAAAAAGTGAAGTCCTTTCTCTCAACCCCTTCGTTGACAGCCATGACATACTGAGAGTGGGCGGTCGTCTGTCTGCGTCCCTGGATCTCGCCTTCAATGAACGCCATCCAGTAATTCTCCCGTACGACTGTCAGTTTACGCGTCTTCTCGTCCAATTTATCCATCAAATATCCCTCCACGGCGAAAACCAGCTCATGTTGCGCCTCCTACGTACGCAATATTGGATCCCACGGGTCAAGAATATGATCCGGTCCACCATCCACAATTGCAAAGCGTGCACAATCTACCGTAAGCGAGCCCAAACCCAACTAATGGGGAACCTCCCTCCAGAACGCACCACCTTCTCACGCGCATTCACGAATACCGGGGTAGATTTCGCCGGACCATTTGATATTAAATCCTACAGTGGAAGAGGGTGTCGTCTATCAAAGGGCTACGTTTGCCTCTTTGTCTGCTTCACGACCAAAGCTATTCACTTAGAAGCCACTAGCGACCTTAGTACCGCAGCGTTTCTAGCAGCGTTCGACAGATTTGTTGCGAGACGAGGATGTCCAAAGAACATCTACTCCGACAATGGAACTAACTTTGTCGGAGCCTCTCGAGCCCTCCGCTCAGAGGTCCAAGCATTTCTGTCGGACGCTCGCAATCAAACCCTGTCCAAATACCACCATCAGATCCTGACCTGGCACTTCATACCAGCAGGCGCTCCTCATATGGGGGGTCTGTGGGAAGCAGGGGTAAAAAGTTTCAAAACCCACTTCAAAAAGATCGCATCAGATCATAAATTTACCCTGGAAGAGTTTAGTACCCTACTGTGTCGCATCGAGTCTTGCCTCAACTCTCGACCACTTAGTCCATCGTCCAACGAGTCATCGAACTTGGAGCCCCTCACGCCCGGACATTTCCTCGTTGGAGGACATCTATTAGCCCCGCCGGAGATTGACGTTAGCGAGAATCGCGCATCACTCGTCAACCGATGGGAAAAGCTGAAGGCCCTGCATCAGACGTTTTGCAAACGCTGGAAAACGGAATACCTCACAGAACTGCAAAAGCGCGTTAAGTGGAAACAGCCCCAATCCAACATGAAACAAGGGGACCTAGTCGTTCTAAAGGAGGACAACCTGCCTCCCAACGAATGGAGGCTAGGACGAGTCGCTCAGTTACATCATGGACCAGATAACCGAGTCCGAGTCGTGGTACTTGATACCGCGAGGGGGCAGACTACCAGACCAATCACGAAATTGGTCCTACTACCATCCGGAAACGATGGCGAAAACTAGTCCTATTCCACTTCTCAATCTCCCTAATTACACTTCTAATTACTTAACGAACTAGAAAGGTCATAGTTTAGTCGAAGCGACTTAACAAAATCAAAACTAAAATGTGACAAGTTCTTTAATACCCACCGCAATCGGACAAACCGATCAGCTACAAGAAAATAAACGCACTCGTTCAAACGGAACGAGGCCAACCGAAACCCTACCGCAGACGGACGAACCGATCTGCCACAGACGTTGAGAATTTTCCGCAACCATTCGCCGCATATCACCCAAGCATCACATTCATATCCATTTGCACACACCACAAGACAACAAGAGTACCCCCCAGAGTCATCTACATCAACAGTTTGAGGTACTGGAGACTTACAAAATTCAACAAAATGAAGAATTTTGGCTCTTAAATAACCGTGTTATTAACTTAAGAGTCTTACAAAATTCAACAAAATGAAAAACTTTGGCTCCTGAAATACACCTTCGCGACTTCGAAATCGAAGATTTTTTGAATAAGCTTTGGTTAGCAATTTTTTTGAAGTTATGGATTTTGAAGTTACGGATGAAATCCATGTAATAAAGGTGAAGGAATAATGAAAATCCTGATTAAGTAAATTATTGCCCTGGCTGCGCTGGTGATATCAATCCAACGCAGCAGAAATAATTCCCTTCACCGATTCATGTAATGGAGAAGATTCCTTTGATTGGGTTTTTTTTTTGGTAAATTGCCGCAATTTTAAATGTCCTGTCAATATTTTGCACAACCTTTTCCCTAGCAATGTTTCTTCAAGCCCTCATTGAGTTGTTCAAAACTTAGTTCATCGACGTGCCTTAATTTTGTTTATTCACAAAAGGTGGTTATGCATAAAAAGATCCATATACTTAAGTGGATATACATATGGGCAAGAAAGGATCGCAACTGGGTAACTTACACCCACATTACTATCTCTAAGAGCTCTACTATTGTATAAATCAGAACTAACAGACAGAAATTAAGTCGGAGGAACTTTCGAGTGAAAATCACGGGTAAAAGCTATCATATGTATTTGTGGGGGTCCATTTCTTTGATGAAATGGCGAAAACTTAGGGATCAGGACATGAGTTTTTTTTCTCTAAGCCATATTTCCTCGAAACAAACCATTTTCTTAAGTTAATTTGGCACTCAAACTACATAAAACTAGCAAAATTTAAAGTACTCAAGGTGATAATAATCAGGGTAAGGAAATGCAACATCGGGCGATACTATTACAACCACTACTAATAGCACTACAAAATCTACCTTATACATAAAACATACTCACAACTCACCCGCAATTTATTTTATTGTATTTATGTTGGAATTGTTGTGGGCAACATCACTTGCATCTTCACCAGCACCATTTGAGTGTTTGGCATGTTTCTGGGGATGGTTACTCTGTTCGGCAATTGCGTCGTTTCACTTGCTTGTAGGATTCCGTTGTGGTGGGGAAGCTATCGGATCTCTACTCGCCACCGTTGACGTGTATTTGCTGGTGAATGGTGGTCATCCCGTCGCCACCGCCACATTTGTTGCCGCAGTTGCATTCGTAGTTGGCGAGGATGATGGCGCCTGCTTTAACGTCCCACCATAACCATGATCCAGCAGATGCGTTGCTGTGGACGTTAAAGCAGCGCTACTTATCACTTGCGTCTTTTGTTGCCGGTGTGGCTGTTCCACATCCTACTGCAACATCGAACTAATTAAATTGTACTACCCCCGGCACATTAAAAAATGGTACCACCCGCCCATGCGCCATGCCACAATAGGGCATTAATGTGCGTCACACATTTGTGTGCCATGCACCGTTGGGGCATATAGAAAGCTGCCCATTGATGGAGCATATATTTGGCTGCTCATTGATGGGCATAGAGAAAACTGCCATAAAATCTGAAAAGACAAAACAATTAGAATTGAATATACAAATAGTTTTCATGTATGTATCCATCGCTGGGCGCCGGCCACCACAGCGAGTGATACACACACGTACATACATGGTTCCAACGCTGCCGAAACGATACAGGATTTCGGCAGCGTAAACTTATACTTACCCCGAAATCCGCCATGTATCCACTGCTTCGTTCCATCATGATCCACCTGCCACCTGAAAAATAAATGAATTACAAATTAATTTAAGAAAAATTATCAATAACAAATTTTACTACTTACCTCGCTACAATTTTTTCCATTAATGACATTTCATTCAGGAATGTATGCAGTGCTGAATGAATTAGCGTGGCCACTTCGCGTAACGATCGGTACCCACACATGATCGTAACGGGTATGTACTCGTTGAAAAAATCCACCACTTTTTCGTAGCGTGCCGTATTGTGCGGGTGGATTGATTTCACTTGGGCCAGGTGAAGTCTTGGCCATTATGAATGTGTACGTCAAGTGGGAATATGCATTTATTAACTTTAAATTATGAACTACGACGTCCGGAAAAATACTTCAATGTCTTACTTTTCCACTGGACAATTTAATTAGACTGCGATTTAGAATGGTGTCCCATGAATTTTGCAACACAAGTGGTACATTTCCGCACCCTATGATATATATATTTGTGATCAGGAGAGGTCCCTCTACCATCCTGAAATATCCGGTATTTCCTATCTATGGGACCCCATTCTAAAATTCCGCGGCAACACGAATGTGCCGTACGCCGTATCATACGGGCGAGAAACACGTCCTCTTGAGCATGATGTTTTATAGGGTTTAACATATAAACAACGACACATACCCGTATATATCCTCCGTTTCCACGGCTTTTTTCACTTTTCTATTTCACACTTGCGATTTCAGTTACCACAGGCACATTAAATCTGTACCGAGATTTCTATCTGTGCAACTCTCCACTATTTCTATTTCTCACTTGCGATTTCATTTACACAAAAAAATGGAAAATCTCCTTTCTCGGGCGGAAGGTAAGTGTCAAAACGTGACAAAGCTGCTATAGGAGAATTTACGCAACAACGAAGCGTACTAGTCTCCGAGTAGTCCAAAATTTAGCAATAACAATTTTGTTTTAAATTTGAATATGCCAAACCGAAATAAAGGAAATGCGCGTCAATTATGTATTCAAGCCACCCAACCGTCCAAAACCCAATTCAACCACCCTAATAACGGGTTTATATTTTAGAATGACCCGTTTTACTGCCACACGCGCAAAAACCGAGGAACGGTCCACCAACTTCCCGGTACCATGTCGGCTATGCAGCAACAACCATGGCATACGTTTTTGCCCCCAGTACCGCGGTATGTCGGCCGAGGAACGACTACGAGTGGTACTTATACACAAGTACTGCCCCAATTGCTTGTCCCCTTTCCACCGACCGGAAATATGTCCAAGTAAGGACCGCTGTTACCGCTGCCACGAGCCCCACCATACGTCCCTCCACATTGACGACAACAACAACGAAAGTACTCGAAAGCCGGCACACATCCTCAACGACGACGGCGACCTATCGGATGATGCCCTTTCCATCGCCGTCACGGAAAATACAAAGTCGTGGGCGGAACAGGTAGCAGAGGAGGAGGAAGAATTGGAAGGCATGAGGGCAGCGGCAAATTCGACGCCACGGCTCGGCGGCTCGGAAACACGTCCTTTCCGACCGCTACTACGACACGAGCAACAGAGGCTGCGCGAACCCGCTACGGCTCGACGGTCGCACAAAGCCACCAAACCACGTCAGGATGGCGCGGAAACACGTCCTTTCCGCCCATCCCCGCGGGCGGCTAAGGTGAATCCTGGTGGCTCGGAAACACGTCCTTTCCGACCATCGCACAGTCTCACTGAGGTCCGTCGGGGTGACGCGGAAACGCGTCCTTTCCGCTCATCACGACGCACATCGGGTCGGACTGCACCTTATCAGGTCCGCGGACCATCAAGCACCACCGCAATGGTTCGCCATACAACAACGACGACCACTTTTCGCACCGGTCGAGCGGCCAACGCGCCTGCCGCAGCGATCGTTATGCGGTCATTTGTTGCCATTGCACCAACGGCACTAGTGTGCATTGAATCGGGCGGCGCACTGCATTTTGTCCGTGCTCTGATCGACCCGTGCTCACCCACCACTGTCGTTGACGGTGAGCTCGCTACCGAGCTCCACCTAGAACGTGTTGGGGGGACACGGCCGATCAGGTGCACACTGGTACTTCGAGGAAAGTACGGGGTGACCAGAAGGGTCACCACCCTGGCTACGGTCCAGGCACGCCACCATCGTCTGAGCCCGGCCGCGAACCTTGACGCGACGATAGCTGCACCCTTCCAGCTTATGAGGTTGGCAGATCCCGAATTTTTCCGGGCCTCTCCAGTGCGTCTTACGCTAGGCGCCGACGTTTACGCCAGCCTGATGCTCAGCGCCACTCCACCGTCCACCATCAATGGGCTGCTGGCACAGGCCACCATCTTCGGTCTGGTAATTTCGGGGGCCCATCAGCAATGAAACCCTTCGTATTATTTTCAACACGCTATTGACCACGAACAAAAAAAAACTTAATAATAAGGTGCATTGAACTAGGCAGAACCACGTCCATATACTAACCGTTCTTTTTCATCCACAACAGGGATCTAGCTGCAGACGGCAGAACCAGGGAGATGGCCGAAGGTTCTCCAGAAATTTTAACTAAGGAAAATTTGTTTAATTATACATGCACATGTAAAGTGTGCTAATCTCGGCTTGGCTGCCGGTGGCTACCCGCTCGTTGCCTTCACTATTCAAGGTTGCTCGTCGCAAGGGGGCCGGCATGTTTAGGCCATCGGCCTAAATATATCGGTCGTCCCTCGTAGACTTATTCAAAAATGAAAGTGCACTCAGGTTCGTACCGATAACTGCGCGCTCCTTTCGAACCTAACGAAAGTAAGCATTCGCCGGGGGTACGAGCCGAAAACAAAAATATAAGCCTTTCTCTTTAGCATCGACCGTCAACCAAGTCACCAGCAGCCAAACCAGGTAAATACACTGTAAATCCATTTTCCATTTTCCACTGTTCACTTTATTTATTCAATTTATTCATACCATCCAATAAACCAATTTGTAATTAATTAATTTGAAAACTCAGTGTTTACTTTTTGCACTAACTCGCCACATACTTCTTTTTCTTCTTCTTCCCTCTATACATTATTACGTGCGAGCGCGCCCTCCATTGCGACGTCTCCGCCCGTAACACTAGCAATATGCATCAACAGTGAAACAAGACGATTAGCGCAAATATTACTATGCAAAAATTATGTGCTCCAATTGGGATCTTAATAACCTCCCCCAAAAAATTGCTCCTCTTTTTTTTAAAACAAAATTGATGTTCTGCTAGCTATAGGCTAAACCTAGCAATATGCATAAACAGTGAAACAAGACGATTAGCGCAAATGTTATTATGCAAAAATTATGTGCTCCAAATGGGATCTTGAAATAACCTCCCCCAAAAAATAGGTCTACTTTTTTAAAACAAAATTGATTTTCTGCTAGCTTTAGGCTAAACCTAGCAATATGCGTAAACAGTGAAACAACACGATTAGCGCAAATGTTATTATGCAGATATTATGTGCTCCAAATGGGATCTTGAAATAACCTCCCCCAAAAAATTGCTCCCCTTTTTTAAAACAAAATTGATGTTCTGCTAGCTTTAGACTAAGCCTAGCAATATGCGTAACAGTGAAGCAAGACGATTAGCGCAAATGTTATTATGCAAAAATTATGTGCTCCAAATGGCATCTTGAAATAACCTCCCCCAAAAAATTGGTCTACTTTTTTAAAACAAAATTGATCTTCTGCTAGCTTTAGGCTAAGCCTAGCAATATGCATCAACAGTGAAACAGAAGATTAGCGCAAATATTACTATGCAAAAATTATGTGCTCCAAATGGCATCTTGAAATAACCTCCCCCAAAAAATTGCTCCTCTTTTTTTTAAAACAAAATTGATGTTCTGCTAGCTATAGGCTAAACCTAGCAATATGCGTAACAGTGAAACAAGACCATTAGCGCAAATGTTATTATGCAAAAGTTATGTGCCCCAAATGGCATCTTGAAATAACCTCCCCCAAAAAATTGCTCCCCTTTTTTAAAACAAAATTGATGTTCTGCTAGCTTTAGACTAAGCCTAGCAATATGCGTAACAGTGAAGCAAGACGATTAGCGCAAATGTTATTATGCAAAAATTATGTGCTCCAAATGGCATCTTGAAATAACCTCCCCCGAAAAATTGGTCTACTTTTTTAAAACAAAATTGATTTTCTGCTAGCTTTAGGCTAAACCTAGCAATATGCGTAACAGTGAAACAAGAAGATTAGCGCAAATGTTATTATGCAAAAATTATGTGCTCCAAATGGCATCTTGAAATAACCTCCCCCAAAAAATTGGTCTACTTTTTTAAAACAAAATTGATCTTCTGCTAGCTTTAGGCTAAGCCTAGCAATATGCATCAACAGTGAAAGAAGACTATTAGCGCAAATATTACTATGCAAAAATTATGTGCTCCAATTAGGATCTTAATAATCTCCCCCAAAAAATTGCTCCTCTTTTTTTTAAAACAAAATTGATGTTCTGCTAGCTATAGGCTAAACCTAGCAATATGCATAAACAGTGAAACAAGACGATTAGCGCAAATGTTATTATGCAAAAATTATGTGCTCCAAATGGCATCTTGAAATAACCTCCCCCGAAAAATTGGTCTACTTTTTTAAAACAAAATTGATTTTCTGCTAGCTTTAGGCTAAGCCTAGCAATATGCATCAACAGTGAAACAAGACGATTAGCGCAAATATTACTATGCAAAAATTATGTGCTCCAATTGGGATCTTAATAACCTCCCCCAAAAAATTGCTCCTCTTTTTTTTAAAACAAAATTGATGTTCTGCTAGCTATAGGCTAAACCTAGCAATATGCATAAACAGTGAAACAAGACGATTAGCGCAAATGTTATTATGCAAAAATTATGTGCTCCAAATGGGATCTTGAAATAACCTCCCCCAAAAAATAGGTCTACTTTTTTAAAACAAAATTGATTTTCTGCTAGCTTTAGGCTAAGCCTAGCAATATGCGTAAACAGTGAAACAAGACGATTAGCGCAAATGTTATTATGCAGATATTATGTGCTCCAAATGGGATCTTGAAATAACCTCCCCCAAAAAATTGATCCCCTTTTTTAAAACAAAATTGATGTTCTGCTAGCTTTAGACTAAGCCTAGCAATATGCGTAACAGTGAAGCAAGACGATTAGCGCAAATGTTATTATGCAAAAATTATGTGCTCCAAATGGCATCTTGAAATAACCTCCCCCGAAAAATTGGTCTACTTTTTTAAAACAAAATTGATTTTCTGCTAGCTTTAGGCTAAACCTAGCAATATGCGTAACAGTGAAACAAGAAGATTAGCGCAAATGTTATTATGCAAAAATTATGTGCTCCAAATGGCATCTTGAAATAACCTCCCCCAAAAAATTGGTCTACTTTTTTAAAACAAAATTGATCTTCTGCGAGCTTTAGGCTAAGCCTAGCAATATGCATCAACAGTGAAAGAAGACTATTAGCGCAAATATTACTATGCAAAAATTATGTGCTCCAATTAGGATCTTAATAATCTCCCCCAAAAAATTGCTCCTCTTTTTTTTAAAACAAAATTGATGTTCTGCTAGCTATAGGCTAAACCTAGCAATATGCGTAACAGTGAAACAAGACCATTAGCGCAAATGTTATTATGCAAAAGTTATGTGCTCCAAATGGCATCTTGAAATAACCTCCCCCAAAAAATTGGTCTACTTTTTTAAAACAAAATTGATCTTCTGCTAGCTTTAGGCTAAGCCTAGCAATATGCATCAACAGTGAAACAGAAGATTAGCGCAAATATTACTATGCAAAAATTATGTGCTCCAAATGGCATCTTGAAATAACCTCCCCCAAAAAATTAGTCTACTTTTTTATAACAAAATTGATTTTCTGCTAGCTTTAGGCTAAGCCTAGCAATATGCATCAACAGTTAAACAAGACGATTAGCGCAAATATTACTATGCAAAAATTATGTGCTCCAAATGGCATCTTGAAATAACCTCCCCCAAAAAATTGGTCTACTTTTTTAAAACAAAATTGATTTTCCGCTAGCTTTAGGCTAAGCCTAGCAATATGCATCAACAGTGAAACAAGGCGATTAGCGCAAATGTTACTATGCAAAAATTATGTGCTCCAAATGGGATCTTGAAATAACCTCCCCCAAAAAATTTGTCTACTTTTTTATAACAAAATTGATTTTCTGCTAGCTTTAGGCTAAGCCTAGCAATATGCGTAACAGTGAAACAAGACGATTAGCGCATATGTTATTATGCAGATATTATGTGCTCCAAATGGAATATTGAAATAACCTCCCCCAAAAAATTGCTCCCTTTTTTAAAACAAAATTGATGTTCCGCTAGATTTAGACTAAGCCTAGCAATATGTGTAACAGTGAAGCAAGACGATTAGCGCAACTGTTATTATGCAAAAATTATGTGCTCCAAATGGCATCTTGAAATAACCTCCCCCAAAAAATTGGTCTACTTTTTTAAAACAGAATTGATTTTCTGCTAGCTTTAGGCTAAGCCTAGCAATATGCATCAACAGTGAAACAAGACGATTAGCGCAAATATTACTATGCAAAAATTATGTGCTCCAATTGGGATCTTAATAACCTCCCCCAAAAAATTGCTCCTCTTTTTTTTAAAACAAAATTGATGTTCTGCTAGCTATAGGCTAAACCTAGCAATATGCATAAACAGTGAAACAAGACGATTAGCGCAAATGTTATTATGCAAAAATTATGTGCTCCAAATGGCACCTTGAAATAACCTCCCCCGAAAAATTGGTCTACTTTTTTAAAACAAAATTGATTTTCTGCTAGCTTTAGGCTAAACCTAGCAATATGCGTAACAGTGAAACAAGAAGATTAGCGCAAATGTTATTATGCAAAAATTATGTGCTCCAAATGGCATCTTGAAATAACCTCCCCCAAAAAATTGGTCTACTTTTTTAAAACAAAATTGATCTTCTGCTAGCTTTAGGCTAAGCCTAGCAATATGCATCAACAGTGAAAGAAGACTATTAGCGCAAATATTACTATGCAAAAATTATGTGCTCCAATTAGGATCTTAATAATCTCCCCCAAAAAATTGCTCCTCTTTTTTTTAAAACAAAATTGATGTTCTGCTAGCTATAGGCTAAACCTAGCAATATGCGTAACAGTGAAACAAGACCATTAGCGCAAATGTTATTATGCAAAAGTTATGTGCTCCAAATGGCATCTTGAAATAACCTCCCCCAAAAAATTGGTCTACTTTTTTAAAACAAAATTGATCTTCTGCTAGCTTTAGGCTAAGCCTAGCAATATGCATCAACAGTGAAACAGAAGATTAGCGCAAATATTACTATGCAAAAATTATGTGCTCCAAATGGCATCTTGAAATAACCTCCCCCAAAAAATTAGTCTACTTTTTTATAACAAAATTGATTTTCTGCTAGCTTTAGGCTAAGCCTAGCAATATGCATCAACAGTTAAACAAGACGATTAGCGCAAATATTACTATGCAAAAATTATGTGCTCCAAATGGCATCTTGAAATAACCTCCCCCAAAAAATTGGTCTACTTTTTTAAAACAAAATTGATTTTCCGCTAGCTTTAGGCTAAGCCTAGCAATATGCATCAACAGTGAAACAAGACGATTAGCGCAAATGTTACTATGCAAAAATTATGTGCTCCAAATGGGATCTTGAAATAACCTCCCCCAAAAAATTTGTCTACTTTTTTATAACAAAATTGATTTTCTGCTAGCTTTAGGCTAAGCCTAGCAATATGCGTAACAGTGAAACAAGACGATTAGCGCATATGTTATTATGCAGATATTATGTGCTCCAAATGGGATATTGAAATAACCTCCCCCAAAAAATTGCTCCCCTTTTTTAAAACAAAATTGATGTTCCGCTAGATTTAGACTAAGCCTAGCAATATGTGTAACAGTGAAGCAAGACGATTAGCGCAAATGTTATTATGCAAAAATTATGTGCTCCAAATGGCATCTTGAAATAACCTCCCCCAAAAAATTGGTCTGCTTTTTTAAAACAGAATTGATTTTCTGCTAGCTTTAGGCTAAGCCTAGCAATATGCATCAACAGTGAAACAAGACGATTAGCGCAAATATTACTATGCAACAATTATGTGCTCCAATTGGGATCTTAATAACCTCCCCCAAAAAATTGCTCCTCTTTTTTTTAAAACAAAATTGATGTTCTGCTAGCTATAGGCTAAACCTAGCAATATGCATAAACAGTGAAACCTTGAAATAACCTCCCCCGAAAAATTGGTCTACTTTTTTAAAACAAAATTGATTTTCTGCTAGATTTAGGCTAAACCTAGCAATATGCGTAACAGTGAAACAAGACGATTAGCGCAAATGTTATTATGCAGATATTATGTGCTCCAAATGGGATATTGAAATAACCTCCCCTTTTTTAAAACAAAATTGATGTTCCGCTAGCTTTAGACTAAGCCTAGCAATATGTGTAACAGTGAAGCAAGACGATTAGCGCAAATGTTATTATGCAAAAATTATGTGCTCCAAATGGCATCTTGAAATAACCTCCCCCAAAAAATTGGTCTACTTTTTTAAAACAAAATTGATTTTCTGCTAGCTTTAGGCTAAGCCTAGCAACATGCATCAACAGTGAAAGAATACTATTAGCGCAAATATTACTATGCAAAAATTATGTGCTCCAATTAGGATCTTAATAATCTCCCCCAAAAAATTGCTCCTCTTTTTTTTAAAACAAAATTAATGTTCTGCTAGCTATAGGCTAAACCTAGCAATATGCGTAACAGTGAAACAAGACCATTAGCGCAAATGTTATTATGCAAAAGTTATGTGCTCCAAATGGCATCTTGAAATAACCTCCCCCAAAAAATTGGTCTACTTTTTTAAAACAAAATTCATTTTCTGCTAGCTTTAGGCTAAGCCTAGCAATATGCATCAACAGTGAAACAAGACGATTAGCGTAAATGTTACTATGCAAAAATTATGTGCTCCAAATGGGATCTTGAAATAACCTCCCCCAAAAAATTGGTCTACTTTTTTATAACAAAATTGATTTTCCGCTAGCTTTAGGCTAAGCCTAGCAATATGCATCAACAGTGAAACAAGACGATTAGCGCAAATATTACTATGCAAAAATTATGTGCTCCAAATGGCATCTTGAAATAAAATCCCCCAAAAAATTTGTCTACTTTTTTATAACAAAATTGATTTTCTGCTAGCTTTAGGCTAAGCCTAGCAATATGCATCAACAGTTAAACAAGACGATTAGCGCAAATATTACTATGCAAAAATTATGTGCTCCAAATGGCATCTTGAAATAACCTCCCCCAAAAAATTGGTCTACTTTTTTAAAACAAAATTGATTTTCCGCTAGCTTTAGGCTAAGCCTAGCAATATGCATCAACAGTGAAACAAGACGATTAGCGTAAATGTTACTATGCAAAAATTATGTGCTCCAAATGGCATCTTGAAATAACCTCCCCCAAAAAATTGGTCTACTTTTTTATAACAAAATTGATTTTCTGCTAGCTTTAGGCTAAGCCTAGCAATATGCGTAACAGTGAAACAAGACGATTAGCGCAAATGTTATTATGCAGATATTATGTGCTCCAAATGGGATATTGAAATAACCTCCCCCAAAAAATTGCTCCCCTTTTTTAAAACAAAATTGATGTTCCGCTAGCTTTAGACTAAGCCTAGCAATATGTGTAACAGTGAAGCAAGACGATTAGCGCAAATGTTATTATGCAAAAATTATGTGCTCCAAATGGCATCTTGAAATAACCTCCTCCAAAAAATTGGTCTACTTTTTTAAAACAAAATTGATTTTCTGCTAGCTTTAGGCTAAGCCTAGCAATATGCATCAACAGTGAAACAAGACGATTAGCGCAAATATTACTATGCAAAAATTATGTGCTCCAATTGGGATCTTAATAACCTCCCCCAAAAAATTGCTCCTCTTTTTTTTAAAACAAAATTGATGTTCTGCTAGCTATAGGCTAAACCTAGCAATATGCATACACAGTGAAACAAGACGATTAGCGCAAATGTTATTATGCAAAAATTATGTGCTCCAAATGGCATCTTGAAATAACCTCCCCCGAAAAATTGGTCTACTTTTTTAAAACAAAATTGATTTTCTGCTAGATTTAGGCTAAACCTAGCAATATGCGTAACAGTGAAACAAGACGATTAGCGCAAATGTTATTATGCAAAAATTATGTGCTCCAAATGGCATCTTGAAATAACCTCCCCCAAAAAATTGGTCTACTTTTTTAAAACAAAATTGATTTTCTGCTAGCTTTAGGCTAAGCCTAGCAATATGCATCAACAGTGAAACAAGACTATTAGCGCAAATATTACTATGCAAAATTTATGTGCTCCAATTGGGATCTTAATTATCTCCCCCAAAAAATTGCTCCTCTTTTTTTTAAAACAAAATTGATTTTCTGCTAGCTTTAGGCTAAGCCTAGCAATATGCGTAACAGTGAAACAAGACGATTAGCGCAAATGTTATTATGCAGATACTATGTGCTCCAAATGGGATATTGAAATAACCTAACCCAAAAAATTGCTCCCCTTTTTTAAAACAAAATTGATGTTCCGCTAGCTTTAGACTAAGCCTAGCAATATGCGTAACAGTGAAGCAAGACGATTAGCGCAAATGTTATTATGCAAAAATTATGTGCTCCAAATGGCATCTTGAAATAACCTCCCCCAAAAAATTGGTCTACTTTTTTAAAACAAAATTGATTTTCTGCTAGCTTTAGGCTAAGCCTAGCAATATGCATCAACAGTGAAACAAGACGATTAGCGCAAATATTACTATGCAAAAATTATGTGCTCCAAATGGCATCTTGAAATAAACTCCCCCAAAAAATTAGTCTACTTTTTTATAACAAAATTGATTTTCTGCTAGCTTTAGGCTAAGCCTAGCAATATGCATCAACAGTGAAACAAGACGATTAGCGCAAATATTACTATGCAAAAATTATGTGCTCCAATTGGGATCTTAATAACCTCCCCCAAAAAATTGCTCCTCTTTTTTTTAAAACAAAATTGATGTTCTGCTAGCTATAGGCTAAACCTAGCAATATGCATAAACAGTGAAACAAGACGATTAGCGCAAATGTTATTATGCAAAAATTATGTGCTCCAAATGGGATCTTGAAATAACCTCCCCCAAAAAATTGGTCTACTTTTTTAAAACAAAATTGATTTTCTGCTAGCTTTAGGCTAAACCTAGCAATATGCGTAAACAGTGAAACAAGACGATTAGCGCAAATGTTATTATGCAGATATTATGTGCTCCAAATGGGATCTTGAAATAACCTCCCCCAAAAATTGCTCCCCTTTTTTAAAACAAAATTGATGTTCTGCTAGCTTTAGACTAAGCCTAGCAATATGCGTAACAGTGAAGCAAGACGATTAGCGCAAATGTTATTATGCAAAAATTATGTGCTCCAAATGGCATCTTGAAATAACCTCCCCCGAAAAATTGGTCTACTTTTTTAAAACAAAATTGATTTTCCGCTAGCTTTAGGCTAAGCCTAGCAATATGCATCAACAGTGAAACAAGACGATTAGCGCAAATGTTATTATGCAAAAATTATGTGCTCGAAATGGCATCTTGAAATAACCTCCCCCAAAAAATTGGTCTACTTTTTTAAAACAAAATTGATTTTCTGCTAGCTTTAGGCTAAGCCTAGCAATATGCATCAACAGTGAAACAAGAAGATTAGCGCAAATATTACTATGCAAAAATTATGTGCTCCAAATGGCATCTTGAAATAACCTCCCCCAAAAAATTAGTCTACTTTTTTATAACAAAATTGATTTTCTGCTAGCTTTAGGCTAAGCCTAGCAATATGCATCAACAGTTAAACAAGACGATTAGCGCAAATATTACTATTACTATGGGAACGCTCTCAGAGGACGATCTCCTGGCAAGTAGCCAGGGGAGCGTCAATACCAAGGAGGGTAAGGGTACCAGCCACAGTACCCCTGTTCTTCCGAGCCAACCTATAACCACCAAGAAAGAGGGAAGCGCACCAGCCATAGTGGCTCCCAAAAGGAAGAAGTCGAGGAAGTCCTCTGGTACCATTGAGAAAGCTAGGTACCAGAGGGCCCTATATATCCTCGACAAGATCAGGAAGAATCATGAAAGTGGTGAGGTCCATGAGCGAGATGCCGAGGACAGGGTGAGGTACGAGGCTGTGGTCAGAGACTACGAGGCCGCCCTCGCAACCAAACCCGCTGCTCAACCACAACAGCAACAACCGAAAATACGGCAGTCGGCCAAACGCAATCGATCACATGAAGTGAACGAGCGCGACTGCAAAAGGGGCAGATACGGCCAACAAAACGAGGGTCCCTCCACTAGTGCCGCGGCGAGGCATACCTACAGTGAGGTGGTCAGAGACCACCTCCAGGTGGCGCTGGTGGATGCTGCAGGCAACAATGGGAGACGGGTGTAGGCGGTCTGGACCTCCATAGAGGGACGGCTATCCGAGATGGTCGTCGAACACCTCTTGGAGAATCGAACCCCAGTGCCGGTGTACGACTGCGAGGAGATCTGCCGGGGCTGCAGAGTAATCAAATGCGCGGACGGATTCTCCCGGGAGTTTCTTGAGCGATGCGTCGCTAAGATCAGCGGCGCTTATGAGGGTCTTACGATAAAGACCATCAACGCTTCGGAGATTCCCAGAAGGCCCCGAGCGCGCATTTGGTTACCCAGAATGAAGGTGAATGACAGGAGCATCATCCACTGCCTCAAAGCTCAGAATGTAGGCGTCCCGATGGACGACTGGGAGATTCTGAAGGTAGAGGAACAACAACGCAATAGCCAACCGGTGCTACTGCTAATAAATAACGAGTCCGTGGGGGAACTCGAGAAAAGGGGGAACAAACTGATGTTTGGCGTCAGGAGCGCCAAACTGAATGTTTTCCCAGCGGCAGTAGCACCGGACAACAACTTGGAGGAGATCGAGGACGCCGATAAGCTTCTTGGGGAGCTTAGTCTGGCGGTGCCAGTTGATGCTGGTACCGAGTCGGTCTCCGATGCAGGTGCGCCCTCCCGATCCGATGATTAGGGTGGCGCAAGTTAACCTACAGCACGCAAAAATAGCCTCGGACAACCTTCTAGTCCTCCTAAGGGAGGAGGACATAGACATCTGCTTGGTGCAGGAGCCTTGGGTATGGCGGTCCAAAGTGAAGGGCCTCCATACCAGAAACTATATCCTGTTCTACACACACGGAGAAGGTAAACCGAGAGCGTGCATCCTCGTTAGGGATACCATTAATGCTTTCTTTTTACCTAATTTCAGCACATACGATACCGCAGTGGTCAGGATCGAATCGAAGGGCGGACGCAGTATAACGTTCAGACACTCTGGACGACCGAGTTAGGTCTCTGGAAAGTAGTTTTCGGGTTGCCTACAAGGCTTCCTGTCCACCATCAAGGAGCAAGAAGACCTTCCCCCCATGGTGGAACAAAGACCTTAGCGAACTAAGGTCAAGAATGAGGAAGGTCTTCAACGATTGTCATACTAGGGGAGATTTTCAGCAGTTCAGGATCTCCCAAAGGGAATATAAGAAAGCAGTGCGGATCGCAAGGGCGAAATCCTGGCAGGAGCACTGTGAGTCTATTGAGTCCACGAAGGACTCAGCAAGACTCGGGAGAATCCTTGCCAGGGAGCACTCAAACATAACCTTCGTGAAACGCGCAGATGGCACGTGGGCCGGATCAGCGGCGGAAACCCTTGATATTCTGATAGAGGCTCACTTTCCCGACGGTACCGGGGAGGCGGAGCAGAGTAGGGGAGTGGTGCAGCAGGAAGCACCTGGTATGTTAATAGATAAACTTCTAGCAGAAGATAAAATTGCCTGGCCGATAAATAGCTTCTCACCGTTTAAGTCACCGGGAGTAGATGGTATACTTCCGATAATGATGCAGAAGACACAGATACCGTTGGTTAAGGAACTGAGGGAGATCTTCGCTGCCTGCATCATCCATAACCACATTCCGGAATCATGGAGGAAAACAAGGGTGGTTTTCATTCCGAAGTCTGGAAGAAGAGGGCATGAGCTGGCCAAGGATTTCCGGCCAAAAAGTCTCACATCCTTCGTGCTGAAAACATTTGAGAGGCTACTGGATATACATATACGGGAACTTCTGGAGGGGCCCGTTTTATCAGTGGCACAGCATGCGTATCTGAGGGGAAGATCCACAGAGTCCGCGCTGCATGAAGTAGTGCGAACAGTGGAGAAATCCCTTCATTATAAAGAATTCACACTAGCGGCGTTTGTAGATGTGGAGGGCGCCTTCAACAATGTGAGAGCCGAGGCAATTTCAACGGCACTCGTGGGGTTAGGAGTGGAGGAGCCAATTAGAAGCTGGATCTCGTCCCTGCTCAGGAAGCGTGAAATATCTGCGGAGCTAGGGGGAGCAAAAGCTAGGAGACAGGTATGTAGAGGTACACCACAGGGTGGGGTCCTCTCACCTCTGCTTTGGATCCTTACCATGAATGATATCCTGCTAAAACTTAATACAAATGGAGTAAAGATTGTGGCGTACGCTGACGACGTGGCGATCCTAGTCTCGGGTCCCTTTCCTTCCGTAATGAGCGAGATTATGGAAAGAACGTTAGCAAAACTCAGTAGGTGGGCACAGGAGAGTGGCCTCCGGCTGAATCCGGATAAAACGGAACTTCTTCTCTTCACGAGGAAGTACAAGCCGCCTACTTTTGAACTTCCCAGGTTAAATGGCCAACAACTAAAACTGTCTCCCAGCACTAAGTATCTGGGACTAATAATTGATTGTAAGTTGAACTGGAAAGCGTGCATCGAGGAGAGGGTGAGGAAGGCCTGTATCGCTTTCTACGCCTGCAAATCGATGTTTGGTAAGAAGTGGGGTCTGAAGCCAAGGATGGTGCTGTGGATGTACGAGGCGGTAGTCAGACCTGTGCTGACCTACGGCTCGGTGGTATGGTGGGAAGCTCTTCGGAAGAACTATAATCTCACTAGTGTGCAGAAGGTCCAGCGCACAGCGTGTGTTGGCACCACCGGGGCCTTGCGCACCTGCCCCACTGCGGCTCTAGATCATATTTTGAACCTGCTCTCAATCGACTTACACATACTATGCATATCGACACAATCCGCACTGAGGCTCAGAGAGTCTGGGTTCTGGAAGGATACTCAGCAGGGGCACAGTAGTATCCTTAACGATCTCCCATCGGGAGTAATTGACAACGCAACAGACTATTATCCTCACAAACTGAAGTTTGAGAGCAATGCCACTACAGCATTTCCAAGTAAGAGAGGCGGGATAGTTAGTGATGGAGGCATACAAATCTTCACAGACGGCTCCAAGATGGACTCGGGTGTGGGGGCTGGAATATTCTCGGAGAGTCTGGATATTTCTGCATCTTTCAGACTTCCGTCGTATTGCAGCGTTTTTCAGGCAGAAGTTCTTGCGATTGGCCAAGCTTGCAAATCGCTCGAGCACAGGAGTATAACAGGGAAGGTTACTATTTTCTCTGATAGCCAGGCTGCGATTAAGGCAATCGCATCGCCGCACACTAGTTCAAGTGTAGTACATACATGTAAGCAAACTTTGGCAGCGCTAGCCGATAGTTTGGATATATCCATTGTCTGGGTCCCGGGTCACAGGGGAATCGAGGGTAATGAGAAGGCTGATGAACTGGCACGTAGGGGCTCATCAGCGGAAAATGAAGAAGTAAGCAAAATTGAGACGGGTGTACCCCTAGCAGTAGCAAAGGGAAGCATCCAAAAATACTATACAAATGAGGCACAGCGTAGGTGGAGCGGCATCGCTACGTGTGCAATATCTAGAGCCACCTGGCCGGCGTATAATCAGAGGAGAACAAGGAGTCTCCTAGGCAGGTCCAAAGCGGATACTTATAAACTTGTAACAGTATGCACAGGTCACTGGCCGATTGGCACACATGCGGAAAAAATGGGTATTCCGCATAACGACCACTGCAGAAGCTGTAAAGACATTACCACCAAAGAGACCGTTGAGATATTACTATGCAAAAATTATGTGCTCCAATTGGGATCTTAATAACCTCCCCCAAAAAATTGCTCCTCTTTTTTTTAAAACAAAATTGATGTTCTGCTAGCTATAGGCTAAGCCTAGCAATATGCATAAACAGTGAAACAAGACGATTAGCGCAAATGTTATTATGCAAAAATTATGTGCTCCAAATGGCATCTTGAAATAACCTCCCCCGAAAAATTGCTCCTCTCTTTATTAAAACAAAATTGATGTTCTGCTAGCTATAGGCTAAACCTAGCAATATGCATAAACAGTGAAACAAGACGATTAGCGCAAATGTTATTATGCAGATATTATGTGCTCCAAATGGCATCTTGCAATAACCTCCCCCAAAAAATTGGTCTACTTTTTTAAAACAAAATTGATTTTATGTGTTTATTTGTTTTATTTTTCTTGCAGTGGATGCAGTTCTTTATATATTTTCTTATGTCATTTTTCATATTCAGCCAGCTATATCTCTGCTTGATCTTGTCTGTCATGCGATTTATTCCTGGGTGGCCACCACTAATAGGATCGTCATGATATTTTTGCAGGATTTCTTCTATTTGCCCGGGATCTGTCACATCTATAACCTCTGGGGTTAGTGCTATTGTTAACTTTTCGAGAATCTTATTACCCATTTCAATAAATTTTCCTAAATACTGCAGTATAATTATTTTTGAACAATTTGTCCCCTAAGGTCAACTGTATTTGTACAAGTCCTAAATTGCCGGCTTCGTTTTCGAGCCTGGTAAAGAATTGTCCTAAGTCAATCTTATCCTCAACAATTAGGTTGCTTGTATCAATATTGCTACAAATTTTCTTTCCTTTTTTGAAATATAATTTCGGAGGAGAGAAAACGAGCTCGACTAGTCTTTTTACTTCAAATTTATTTAGCGCTTCATATATTTTGGGGTTCTCTTTGTGACTTTCTTTAATTTCTGTTTTATTACTGATATTTTTAGCTGCTGATCTGGTGGTTGTTTTTAATATTCTGCTTGCTTCTACTGACAAGTCTTTCAGATTTGTTATAGTTATGCGGGATAATGCGTCCGCTATATGGTTTTCTTTACCAGCTATGTACTCCACTTCAAAATCGTACTCTTCTAAATCTAGTCTTACTCGTGTCAGCTTTGAGGAAGGACTTTTCATTGAAAATAAGTATGTTAATGGGTGATGGTCGGTTTTAACTAGGAATTTTCTGCCATACACGTATGGTCTGAAGAAGGTTATGGCCCAATGAATCGCGACCAATTCTTTTTCTATTGTAGCTTTGTTAGTTTCGCCTTTTGTAAAGGACCTTGAAGCGTTAGCAATTGGTAAGTGTTTGCCATCATGTTCTTGGCTCAGGACTGCTCCACAAGCGTATCCACTAGCGTCTGTTGTTATGCAAAATTCTTTTTCAAAATCTGGGTATTGCAAGAGTTTTGGACTAATCAATGCTTCCTTTAAGTAGACAAAAGCTTTTTGACATTCTTCTGTCCATTCGAAGTAAACATTCTTTCTGCAAAGCCTAGTTAATTTTCTAGAATGTTCTGCAAAATTCGGAACAAATCTTCTGTAATAATTGCAGAAGGCTACGAATCTTTTAACTTCATCTGCTGTTTTTGGCGTTGGATACTTTTGAACTGTTTCAAATTTGCTTGGGTCAAGCAATATTCCTTTGTTTGTACATTTATGGCCTAAAAAAGTTACTTCTTGGTTGAAAAATAGACATTTGTCTGGATGCAGTTTTAGATTATATTTTCTACAAGTGGAGAACACGTCTCTTAAATTTTTTTGCATGTGGTTTTCAGAACAGCCTAATACAGCCAAGTCATCCATGTAGAGGAAGGCTAGGGATGGTTTGAGCCCTGCGAATGCTAGGGTCATCATTCTTTGGAATGAATTTGGTGCTACTTTTAATCCATATGGTAGTCTTTTGAACCTGTATGTGCCGTTTTCAGCTGTGAATGAGGTGATATCTCTCGAGTCCGGGTGTAATTCTATTTGGTGGAAACCTGCCATGAGGTCTAGGCATGAAAAATATTTTGCTCTACCAAGTTGATCTAGAATATCATCAATTCTTGGGAGTGGGAATTTGTCTGCTTCTAACTTTTTGTTAACTTGTCTGTAGTCAATCACCAATCTCCATCTTTTTCTGTGATTCCTGGGAGCGATTTTTTAGGAACCAGTAAGATCGGGTTATTGTACTCTGATATAGACGGTTCTATTATGTCATCGTCGATTAACTTATTAATATGTTTGCTGATTTCTCCTTTTTGTGTCTGCGGTAGTCTATAATTTTTTATGTAAACAGGGGTGTCATCCTTCATGTGTAATTTTTGTTTGTAAAAGTTGTTTGATGAATTTGGTTCTGTTTCCAGTGCAAATATGTCTAGGAATTCTGTGCATAATGATGTTAACTGAGAGTTGACGAAATTTGGAAAATTTTTGGTTAGTCTTTTTAGTTTTTCTGTATTGTTGCTTTTTTCCTTATGTGTGGGTGTTTCAATTAGTGTGTATTCGTCTAGATTTTCGGTGTCGATTTTGTAGTCTTCAATAGTTGCGTTTTTATGTGTTGTGTTGATAATTCTAACGAAAGTTTGATCTGTGTTTGTGATTGTATTTGCTATGAAGATGCCTTCTGATAATTGTTGGTGAGGTATAAACATGGTTTTGTTATTTGTAATTACTTTAACTTGCCTGATGACTTCCGACCTAGCTGGGATCGTGATTGTATTGACAGACAGACAATTTGTTAGGTTCATAGTTATTGTTTGTGGGAAATCGTATGGTCTTAGGATTAATTTATCCTCCGTTTCGCCATAGTCTAAAATGCAATTGTATTTCTTTATAAAATCTAGTCCTATTATTCCATCGCATGGAATTGGGAAATTGTCTTCTACGACGTGAAATTTATGGTAAATTAGAAGGTCATCGCCTTTTAAGTCCGCTTTAACTGTACCTAGTGTGCTAGTTATACCCTGACCAATGCCCTTTAAATCTGTTATTTGGTCTGTATTATCTTATTATTACTGCTAATTTGATGTTTTTTAATAATGGAGATATCGGCTCCTTTGTCAATTAGGAAATTTGAGATTGATTTATTTAATGATGTCCTTGTAGATATAAAACTGTTTAGGTGTAGGTTTAGTACACATATTTTTCTATTTATTGGTCTTGAAGTGGAGTCTCTTGGTTTTCCGTCTGGCTGTAGGGTCTGTTGCCATTCTGTGCTTGTGCTCCTCTCTGGGAATTGTTGTTTTGTCTAAAGTTATTGTTGTATCTTGGTTGCGGTCTGAATCTCCTGCCTTGGTAGTTTCCATAGTTGTTACCTCTGTAACCTCCACGGAAATTACTTCGGTATTGACCTTGTTGTCGTACATTTAAAATTGTGTTGTAATTTCGGTACAGCTGTTTGTGAATTTGGAGATTGCGTCGTTCATTGTTGCGAAAGTTCCCGCTTGCATTATCATCTTAACTTGGGTGTTGGAGCAGTTTTTGCACATGGCTTTGACTGCTGCCTGTGTTGCATATCTCGTGGCTAAGTCTGGATTTAATCCATCTGAGATATACGCTCCTTCCAATGACCTTGTTATTTTTTATACTTCCGCAGTGCATCTAGGAAACTGTTTAGGTTTTCTGGTTTACCATCAAACTCTGGTAATACTAACGAAGCAGTTTTAATGAGCTCAACTACCGTTTGCACCATTGTGACGCTTATACCTGGTATATCTATTGGGTGAAGGTTTGGTATATTTTCTTCTATCAATGGGCTCTGAGCACGTTCTGATAAAAGCGCATTGAAATCTATTTGTAGGTCTTCCTCTACTGTGGTTGGTACATTGACTTCTATATTGTATCTTGCTAAAGAAGATACTAGTTTGTCCCTTACGGCAGAGAAAAATTGGTAAGACTCTACTTGGTGTTCCTTGGTAAGTATGTTATTTACCGCTTTGATCACCAGTCCTATGCTATTTAGAGCTTCTAAAATTATCTTAAAATGCTTTACGATAGTTTCTGTTTTTATATTAATATTTTTATTTATGCATTTGTAAGATTTATCAGCTTTTAGTTTTTCTTCATATAGGGTATCATATATTTCCTGCTATTTATTCATATCTTAGTTTACAATTTTTTTTCGTTTAAACGCGTTGTTGTACATTGTTCAATTGTCTTAACTTATTTTTTATATAATTTTTGAATAAAATTGTAATTGCGACAATTAAACATGTAGCCAAACAAGCAAAAATTGTTAACCATTTATCGGTGATCTCTTCTTTCTGTTCAATAATAGGATGTGGCTCGTATTGGACTAATCGATTTTCAGATTTTTGATCTGCTGAACTTTCTTTACCTACCTCGTACCCTGCTATTCCTATCAGTATACCGTTAAGTGCAACTTTCCACCATGCCATTTTAAAAAAAATTGGATTAAAATTTTCCTGTTTAACGTGTATTTAATCCATAATAAAAATTTAAAATTTAATAATATTTACCACTCCAATTTACTCAGTTTGTTTGTTTTTAAAAAAAAAAATATTTTATTTACAAGTTATTTCTTAACATTTTTATTTTATCTTTTAGTTTCTGCCTATCGTTAATGTCTACGGTTAAATTAAGTAGCCTAAAAGCTTCAGCGATTTCTTTTCGCTTCCTAACCTGTCTACCACCTCGTTTCCTTTTATGGATTATTACGGGTGTAGGAATTTTGGGAGTTTCCTCCTTTTTAACAAGCTTATTCCTGCGCCGATACTCCTCTATGGTGATCGGTGTAGGCCCTTGCTTTTCGGTGCACGATCTTTTAAAATTTTTTCAGAAATGGCAATTAGCTCTTTGGTACTATCGTGACACTTGTTTAAAATTCTATCAAATTCTTCTTTAGTTTTTATTTCTTGCATACTAACTTAATCTTTAATTATTTGTTTGTAACGTTAACCTTTAAGCAACATGTGCTTATAAAAAAAATTCCTAAGCAAATCAAATTGCTCTTAGCTTAGCGGCCGTAGAGGCGTGCCTACCAAATTTCTAATGTATGTTTATACAAATAATGTCTGCCAATGTCCAGTTTTCGTTTTGCTGCCAGTCTCTTTTTCCAGGATGTATGGTTTGTCCATGTCTATTCCACACTTTTTATGCTTACAAATTTATGCTGCCACTCTTCTGGATGTCTTCTGTATGGTGGTTTGTCCATGTCTATTCCACCCTTTTTATGCTTACAAATTTATGCTGCCAGTCTTCTGTTTGGTGTTGGAGGGTTCATTCAAAAATATTTGCCGAAAAATACTTATGCTGCCAGTCTTCTGGATGTCTTCTGTTTGCTGTTGCAGGTTTCATCCAAAAACATTTGCCGAAAAGAAGTCCAAATATGGCCGCAACACTTGTCAACGCTATATAAAATATCAGAATTTGCTTCTCGCCTACTGTCCTGGCGGGATTATGACTGATATTAAGCCTGGTCTGGATCGCCATGTAAACGAAGCAACGCTGGAGTTTAGCGTGTGATCAAAAATTGAATGTTTATTAAAAATTCTTTCTCTTTTTATACAAATTATTGACTTACACGTATAGGCTTAAACACTAATACTTACAAACTACTTTCCTAATGTGTAAATATGTATAATATGTGGAAATGTATAGCGTCAGCATTTTGAGATCAAGTGTTGTCATATGTAACCAAATATGCGGCATGTGCTAGTGAAGTTGAACTCCCGCTGAGTTCATGATTTATCTAGGTCACTAGTGTTTGTTTATTGTGACGAAATATTCTGAAGTCAACAGCCTGTTCGTCACACTACAATATGCGTAACAGGGAAACAAGACGATTAGCGCAAATGTTATTATGCAAAAGTTATGTGCTCCAAATGGGATCTTGAAATAACCTCCCCAAAAAATTTTTCTCCTATTTTAAAACAAAATTGATGTTCTGCTAGCTTTAGGCTAAACCTAGCAATATGCGTAAAAGTGAAACAAGACGATTAGCGCAAATGTTATTATGCAAAAGTTATGTGCTCAAAATGGGATCTTGAAATAACCTCCCCAAAAAATTGTTCCCCTATTTTAAAACAAAATTGATGTTCTGCTAGCTTTAGGCTAAACCTAGCAATATGCGTAAAAGTGAAACAAGACGATTAGCGCAAATGTTACTATGCTGAACTTCCAAGTGGGATCTTGAAGTAACCTCCCCCAAACAATTACCAATTGTTTTAAAAAAAAATTGTATGTTCTGCTAGCTTTAGGCTTCGCCTAGCAATATGCGTAACAGTGAAACAAGACGATTAGCGCAAATGTTATTATGCAAAAGTTATGTGCTCCAAATGGGATCTTGAAATAACCTCCCCCAAAAAATTGCTCCCCTTTTTTAAAACAAAATTGATGTTCTGCTAGCTATAGTCTAAACCTAGCAATATGCGTAACAGTGAAACAAGACGATTAGCGCAAATGTTATTATGCAAAAGTTATGTGCTCCAAATGGGATCTTGAAATAACCTCCCCCAAAAAATTGCTCCCCTTTTTGAAAACAAAATTGATGTTCTGCTACCTATAGGCTAAACCTAGCAATAAGCGTAACAGTGAAACAAGACGATTAGCGTAAATGTTATTATGCTGAACTTCCAAGTGGGATCTTGAAGGAACCTCCCCCAAGCAATTACCAATTGTTTTTAAAAAAAATTGTATGTTCTGCTAGCTTTAGGCTTTGCCTAGCAATATGCGTAACAGTGAAACAAGACGATTAGCGCAAATTTTATTATGCAAAAGTTAAATATGTGCTCAAAATGGGATCTTGAAATAACCTCCCCAAAAAGTTGTTCCCCTATTTTAAAACAAAATTTATGTTCTGCTAGCTTTAGGCTAAACCTAGCAATATGCGTAACAGTGAAACAAGACGATTAGCGCAAATGTTATTATGCAAAAGTTATGTGCTCCAAATGGGATCTTGAAATAACCTCCCCCAAAAAATTGCTCCCGTTTTTTAAAACAAAATTGATGTTCTGCTAGCTATAGGCTAAACCTAGCAATATGCGTAACAGTGAAACAAGACGATTAGCGCAAATGTTATTATGCAAAAGTTATGTGCCCCAAATGGGATCTTGAAATAACCTCCCCCAAAAAATTGCTCCCCTTTTCTAAAACAAAATTGATGTTCTGCTAGCTATAGGCTAAACCTAGCAATATGCGTAACAGTGAAACAAGACGATTAGCGCAAATGTTATTATGCAAAAGTTATGTGCTCCAAATTTGATCTTGAAATAACCTCCCCAAAAAAATTGCTCCTCTTTTTTAAAACAAAATTGATGTTCTGCTAGCTATAGGCTAAACCTAGCAATATGCGTAACAGTGAAACAAGACGATTAGCGCAAATGTTATTATGCAAAAGTTATGTGCTCCAAATGGGATCTTGAAATAACCTCCCCCAAAAAATTGCTCCCCTTTTTTAAAACAAAATTGATGTTCTGCTAGCTTTAGGCTAAACCTAGCAATATGCGTAAAAGTGAAACAAGACGATTAGCGCAAATGTTACTATGCTGAACTTCCAAGTGGGATCTTGAAGTAACCTCCCCCAAACAATTACCAATTGTTTTTAAAAAAAATTGTATGTTCTGCTAGCTTTAGGCTCGCCTAGCAATATGCGTAACAGTGAAACAAGACGATTAGCGCAAATGTTATTATGCAAATGTTATGTGCTCAAAATGGGATCTTGAAATAACCTCCCCAAAAAATTGTTCCCCTATTTTAAAACAAAATTGATGTTCTGCTAGCTTTAGGCTAAACCTAGCAATATGCGTAACAGTGAAACAAGACGATTAGCGCAAATGTTATTATGCAAAAGTTATGTGCTCCAAATGGGATCTTGAAATAACCTCCCCCAAAAAATTGCTCCCCTTTTTTAAAACAAAATTGATGTTCTGCTAGCTATAGGCTAAACCTAGCAATATGCGTAAACAGTGAAACAAGACGATTAGCGCAAATGTTATTATGTGCTCCAAATGGCATCTTGAAATAACCTCCCCCAAAAAATTGTTCCCCTTTTTTAAAACAAAATTGATGTTCTGCTAGCCTTAGGCTAAACCTAGAAATATGCGTAACAGTGAAACAAGACGATTAGCGTAAATGTTATTATGCTGAACTTCCAAGTGGGATCTTGAAGTAACCTTCCCCAAACAATTACCAATTGTTTTTAAAAAAAATTGTATGTTCTGCTAGCTTTAGGCTTCGCCTAGCAATATGCGTAAACAGTGAAACAATCCGATTAACGCAAATGTTATTATGCAAAAATTATATGCTCCAAATGGCATCTTGAAATAACCTCCTCCAAAAAATTGGTCTACTTTTTTAAAACAAAATTATGTTATCTGCGTAACAGTGAAACAAGACGATTAGCGTAAATGTTATTATGCAGATATTATGTGCTCCAAATGGGATCTTGAAATGACCTCCCGCAAAAAATTGCTCCCCTTTTTTTTTAAACAAAATTTATGTTCTTCTAGCTTTAGGCTAAGGCTAGCAATATGCGTCAACAGTGAAACAAGACCATTAGCGCAAATGTTATTATGCAGATATTATGTGCTCCAAATGGGATCTTGAAATAACCTCCCCCAAAAAATTACTCCAATTTTTTTTAAAACTAAATTCATGTTCTGCTAGCTTTAGGCTAAACCTAGCAATATGCGTAAACAGTGAAACAAGACGATTAGCGCAAATGCTATTATGCAAAAATTATGTGCTTCAAATGGGATCAAGACGATTAGCGCAAATGTTATTATTCAGATATTATGTGCTCCAAATGGGATCTTGAAGTAACCTCCCCCAAAAAATTACTCCAATTTTTTTTAAAAGAATGTTTATGTTCTTCTAGCTTTAGGCTAAGGCTAGCAATATGCGTCAACAGTGAAACAAGACCAATAGCGCAAATGTTATTATGCAGATATTATGTGCTCCAAATGGGATCTTGAAATAACCTCCCCCAAAAAATTGCTCCCCTTTTTTAAAACAAAATTGATGTTCTGCTAGGCTAAACCTAGCAATATGCGTAACAGTGAAACAAGACGATTAGCGCAAATGTTATTATGCAAAAATTATGTGCTCCAAATGGGATCTTGAAATAACCTCCCTCAAAAAATTGGTCTACTTTTTTAAAACAAAATTGATTTTCTGCTAGCTTTATGCTAAACCTAGCAATATGCGTAAACAGTGAAACAAGACGATTAGCGCAAATGTTATTATGGAGATATTATGTGCTCCAAATGGCATCTTGAAGTAACCTCCCCCATAAAATTGCTCCCCTTTTTTTTAAAACAAAATTGATTTTCTGCTAGCTATAGGCTAAACCTAGCAATATGCGTAAACAGTGAAACAAGACGATTAGCGCAAATGTTATTATGGAGATATTATGTGCTCCAAATGGCATCTTGAAATAACCTCCCCCATAAAATTGCTCCCCTTTTTTTTAAAACAAAATTGATTTTCTGCTAGCTATAGGCTAAACCTAGCAATATGCGTAAACAGTGAAACAAGACGATTAGCGCAAATGTTATTATGCAAAAATTATGTGCTCCAAATGGGATCTTGAAATAACCTCCCTCAAAAAATTGGTCTACTTTTTTAAAACAAAATTGATTTTCTGCTAGCTTTATGCTAAACCTAGCAATATGCGTAAACAGTGAAACAAGACGATTAGCGCAAATGTTATTATGCAAAAGTTATGTGCTCCAAATGGCATCTTGAAACAACCTCCCCCAAAAAATTGGTATACTTTTTTATTACAAAACTAGCAGATGCGGCAGACCATTATGCGCTGCTGAGCAGATGTGTAGTTAGTATTTATTTAATTATATCCTATATCTACCACTTAACGCCACTATTATGATTTTATGAAAATCCTATAATACTCTGGATATGTATAAACGGCAATAACAAAAAAGAAAAATTATATGCTTTGATTAAGATTTAAGAACGTTAAAATCTCACTAAAGCAAATACATTCAGGGATAGATATAACGAATTGAAATATTACTTAGCTTGTGGTCTTGGAACTGCCCACATTTCCAAAAAGTTTACAAATGTAGCCTATGTATGTCGTACCCAACGAAGGTTTTAACGTATTGGAAAAGTTTAAAACAGATCAACCATAAACTTTGGACATTATTGAAGTAAAAACAAAGTACTGAATACAAAAAATGTGGGCGTCGCACCGCCCACTTTTCCAAATTATATAATTCTTGACCAACGGACACACATATCCAAAAATCATTACTTAGTTTAGACCAAACATATTCAAAGTTATGATGATTTAAATTTTATAAAGCCTAGGGGCGTGGTACCGCCAACTTTTCCAAAACTTAATATAGCCTAAATCGTACACAACAATCTTCTGAACCAATCTGGAAAGTTTATAAAAGATCGACCATAAACTTTGGACATTATTGAAGTACAAACAAAACACAAAAATTGTGGGCGTGGCACCGCCCACTTTTCCCAAATTATATATGTAAATCTTGACTAAAGGACACACATGTCCAAAAATCTTTAATTTAGACCCAATATGTTCAGAGTTATGAAGAACTTAAATTTTATATAGCCTGGGGGTGGGGCACTGCCTACTTTTCCAAAAATTGATATAGCCTGAATCGTACACAACAATTTTTTTAACCAATCTGAAATGTTTAAATGAGATGGACCATAAACTTTGGACATTATTAAAGTACAAACAAAACACAAAAAACGTGGGCGTGGCACCGCCCACTTTTCCAAAATTACATATGTAAATCTTGACCAAACGACACACATATCCAGAAATCATTAATTTAGACCAAATATGTTCAAAGTTATGATGATTATATTTTATAAAGCCTGGGGGCGTGGCACCGCCCCCTTTTCCAAAAATTAATATAGCCTGAATCGTACACAACAATTTTCTTAACCAATCTGGAATGTTTAAAAGAGATCGACCATAAACTTTGGACATTATTGAAGTACAAACAAAACACAAAAAACGTGGGCGTGGCACCGCCCGCTTTTCCAAAATTACATAAATCTTGACCAAAGGACACACATATGTATCCAAAAATCATTAATTTAGACCAAATATGTTCAGAGTTATGAAGAATTGTAGTTTTATATATCCTGGGGGCGTGGCACCGCCTACTTTTCCAAAAATTGATATAGCCTAAATCGTACACAACAATCTTCTGAACCAATCTGGAAAGTTTAAAGGAGATCGACCATAAACTTTGGAAATTATTGAAGTACAAACAAAACACAAAAAATGTGGGCGTGGCACCGCACCAAAAATTAATATAGCCTGAATCGTTCACAACAATTTTCTTAACCAATCTGGAATGTTTAAAAGAGATCGACCATAAACTTTGGACATTATTGAAGTACAAACAAAACCCACAAAAAATGTGGGCGTGACACCGCCCACTTTTCCAAAATTACATAAATCTTGACCAAAGGACACACATATCCAAAAATCATTAATTTAGACCAAATATGTTCAGAGTTATGAAGAATTGTAGTTTTATATAGCCTGGGGGCGTGGCACCGCCTACTTTTCCAAAAATTGATATAGCCTAAATCGTACACAACAATCTTCTGAACCAATCGGGAAAGTTTAAAGGAGATCGACCATAAACTTTGGAAATTATTGAAGTACAAACAAAACACAAAAAATGTGGGCGTGGCACCGCACCAAAAATTAATATAGCCTGAATCGTACACAACAATTTTCTTAACCAATCTGGAATGTTTAAAAGAGATCGACCATAAACTTTGGACATTATTGAAGTACAAACAAAACACAAAAAACGTGGGCGTGGCACCGCCCACTTTTCCAAAATTACATAAATCTTGACCAAAGGACACACATATCCAAAAATCATTAATTTAGACCAAATATGTTCAGAGTTATGAAGAATTGTAGTTTTATATAGCCTGGGGGCGTGGCACCGCCTACTTTTCCAAAAATTGATATAGCCTAAATCGTACACAACAATCTTCTGAACCAATCTGGAAAGTTTAAAGGAGATCGACCATAAACTTTGGAAATTATTGAAGTACAAACAAAACACAAAAAATGTGGGCGTGGCACCGCACCAAAAATTAATATAGCCTGAATCGTACACAACAATTTTCTTAACCAATCTGGAATGTTTAAAAGAGATCGACCATAAACTTTGGACATTATTGAAGTACAAACAAAACACAAAAAATGTGGGCGTGACACCGCCCACTTTTCCAAAATTACATAAATCTTGACCAAAGGACACACATATCCAAAAATCATTAATTTAGACCAAATATGTTCAGAGTTATGAAGAATTGTAGTTTTATAGCAATATGCGTAAACAGTGAAACAAGACGATTAGAGCAAATGTTATTATGCAAAAATTATGTGCTCCAAATGGGGTCTTGAAATAACCTCCCCCAAAAAATTGGTCTACTTTTTTAAAACAAAATTGATTTTCTGCTAGCTATAGGCTAAACTTAGCAATATGCGTAAACATTGAAACAAGACGATTAGCGCAAATGTTATTATGCAGATATTATGTGCTCCAAATGGCATCTTGAAATAACCTCCCCCAAAAAATGTCTACCCTTTTTTTAAAACAAAATTGATGTTCTCCTAGCTTTAGGCTAAACCTAGCAATATGCGTAACAGTGAAACAAGACGATTAGCGCAAATGTTATTATGCAGATATTATGTGCTCCAAATGGCATCTTTAAATAACCTCCCCCAAAAAATTGGTCTACTTTTTAAAAACAAAATTGTGTTTCTGCTAGCTATAGGCTAAACCTAGCAATATGCGTAAACAGTGAAACAAGACGATTAGAGCAAATGTTATTATGCAGATATTATGTGCTCCAAATGGCATCTTCAAATAACCTCCCCCAAAAAATTGGTCTACTTTTTTAAACCAAAATTGATTTTCTGCTAGGTATAGGCTAAACCTAGCAATATGCGTAAACAGTGAAACAAGACGATTAGAGAAACTGTTATTATGCAGATATTATTGGCCCCAATTGGATCTTTAAATAATGTCCCCCAAAAAATTGGTCTACTTTTTTAAAACAAAATTGTGTTTCTGCTAGCTATAGGCTAAACCTAGCAATATGCGTAAACAGTGAAACAAGACGATTAGAGCAAATGTTATTATGCAGATATTATGTGCTCCAAATGGCATCTTTAAATAACCTCCCCCAAAAATTGGTCTACTTTTTTAAAACAAAATTGTGTTTCTGCTAGCCATAGGCTAAACCTAGCAATATGCGTAAACAATGAAACAAGACGATTATTATGCAAAAATTATGTGCTCGAAATGGGATCTTGAAATAACCTCCCCCAAAAAATTTCTACCCTTTTTTAAAACAAAATTGTGTTTCTGCTAGCCATAGGCTAAACCTAGCAATATGCGTAAACAGTGGAACAAGACGAATATTATGCAAAAATTATGTGCTTCAAATGGGATCTTGAAATAACCTCCCCCAAAAAATGGCTCCCATTTTTTAAAACAAAATTGATGTTCTGCTAGCTTTAGGCTAAACCTAGCAATATGCGTACCAGTGAAACAAGACGATTAGCGCAAATGTTATTATGCAGATATTATGTGCTCCAAATGGCATCTTGAAATAACCTCCCCCAAAAAATTGCTCCCATTTTTTACAACAAAATTGATGTTCTGCTAGCTTTAGGCTAAAAATAACAATATGCGTAACAGTGAAACAAGACGATTAGCGTAAATGTTATTATGCTGAACTTCCAAGTGGGATCTTGAAGTAACCTCCCCCAAAAAATTGCCCAATTGTTTTTAAAAAAAATTGTATGTTCTGCTAGCTTTAGGCTACGCCTAGAAATATGCGTAAGAGTGAAACGAGACGATTAGCGCAAATGTTATTAAGCAGATATTATGTGCTCCAAATGGGATCTTGAAATAACCTCCCCCAAAAAATTACTCCCCTTTTTTTTAAAACAAAATTTATGTTCTGACAGCTTTAGGCTAAACCTAGCAATATCCGTAACAGTGAAACAAGACGATTAGCGTAAATGTTATTATGCTGAACTTCCAAGTGGGATCTTGAAGTAACCTCCCGCAAAAAATTGCCCAATTGTTTTTAAAAAAAATTGTATGTTCTGCTAGCTTTAGGCTACGCCTAGAAATATGCGTAAGAGTGAAACAAGACGATTAGCGCAAATGGAGCATTCCATGAAAAAGTGGAACTCTGAACTGTTTTACAAATATGCATTTTTTATATATTATTGCACGTACATAGTGAGATTATGTTCTCATCTAAAATAATTTACAAAAGTTGTAGTGAGTATGTCTAATTTTTTGTAAATACCGTTATTTATTGAGAGTAACAACAATTCGGATTTTTTCAGTAGTCTTTACACAACTTTTTGCGGGGTCGCTGCCGCTATTGTTTATCAGATAGAAAGTAGATTTCTGTTCTTAGTTATAGTGTATGGTCCGCTGTATTTAACTGCATACAAATTTTTTTCGTTAAATGTTTTTTTGATAACAAATTAATCATAACGGAAAGGTAAGTTTCGATGTCCCATACGTGACGCTTAATTCCTTTTTCTATTAATAATTGTAAAACAAGTCGACTATACAAATTGAATTTTTCTGTTAATAGCTAACTTTTAGCGGTCTAAAAACTGGTGAAACAATTTTGTTTGAAATCGCTTTGCTTACGATATATTCTTAGTGATAATAAAGTGTCTGTACGTGACGCCGAAGAATAAGTTATCTGACATCTTCAACTTTTACTGGCGTTTGTAATAAACAAAGCCCTTTTTTGTACTGCAAATCTCAATAACGCAAAAACGAGTGACCAGCAACCATCAACGAGTGCCAGCCGCATGCGAAAATTTCGAGAAAAGCAAAAAGAGAAAGATCCAAACTTTACCGCTAATGAGACTAAAAGATTGCGTGAGCTTCGTAAACGAAAAGCAGAAAATCTTTCTGAAGGTGAGTTAAAAGCAATTTTACTTAAGGAAAGGGATAAGAAGAGATTGCAAAGGGCACAAAAGCGGGTTGAACTTAAAAATCCAACTGATTCTCCTGTAAGTACTGAATCTCCGTACAAGTCGAAACAGACTTTATCTAAAGCTGTTCAAAAGGCTCTAAAAGCACTGCCTCAATCACCAAGAAAGAAAAAAGCGGTTGTTATAGAACTAGCGCGTAAAATGAACATTGCTCTAGCAGAAAGCCCAAACATTAGCACATCAGGTGACGATACACGTTATGACGATGTGAAAGCATTTTACTATCGTCCGGATATTGTGTATACCTGCCCAGGCGCAAATGATTTCATCGTTGTTTGGGAAAACGGCATTAAGAAGAAGTGTAAAAAGCATTATTTGACTTTGTACCTGCGAGAAGCCTTTTGCATTTTTAAAGAATTTTTTCCTAATATCGAAATTGGATTTTCAAAATTTTGTAGTCTAAGACCGAAAAACGTTTTGCTAATGAAAGACACACTTTCAGACCAGTGCAAATGTTTAGCTCATGAAAATTTTATGTTCAAATTGAAAGGTTTGAAACAAAATTATTGTAACGACTGGTGGACTATGATTTTATGTGATCCTTCTTTGGATTCGAATTGCTGGAAAAATGAATGTGATACTTGTTCTGATGGCAAAAAAATATTAATTTCTATGGATTTAAGTACAATCTGTGTATGGAAAGAATGGGAAAAAAACTCAGAAAATAAACTACGTTTAGTAAACCACGAAACAAGTTCAGGTGACTTGATGCATAAAGAAAATGAAGACTTGCGGAGAAAGTTGTGGAGTGCAGAAAACATTGCCTTTCCCAAGACAAAACTGTATTTACTTATTGATTTTTACATATACTATAGTTTTAAGTTGAACTATGTCCCGTACGTGACGCGACTTGTCGGTACGTGACAAATATAAAAAAATGTTTTTGAGATATAAATATGTGTTTTAATTAATTTTTTTTTTTCGCGATAGCAAGCTTGATTCTTAGTTATAGTTTCCTTCGAAGACACTTTTTATGCACCTGTAATATATTCGCTGAAATCTGAATAAAACTACAACGATTTCGAATGTTGGTTGACTTGATGTGTCCCGTACGTGACGTGGGTTGTTTGCATTTTTCTTCAGTATTTCATGACTTTTTTTTTAATGTTTCTTCGCACTATTAAAGACTATTATATAATCTTTTAAATTAGAGAAAAAAAGTATATATCTGATAAAACCATTAAGTGCTATGTGTAATATAAACTGTAAAATTAGTTGAACTTGTCTGTACGTAACAGTGGAATGCACCAAATGTTACTAAGCAGATATTATGTGCTCCAAATGGGACCTTAAAATGACCTCCCCCAAAATATTGCTCCCCTTTTTATACCTAGTAGTGCTTCGCACACAAGGTATATTAACTTCATTCGCCTAACGGTAGTATGTAACGGCATAAGCGAATCGAGATAGATATTGACTTATATATATCAAAATGTTCAGGAGGAAAAGAGAAATTGATTGAGCCATGTCCGTCCGTCCGTCCGTCCGTCCGTCTGTGAACACGATAACTTGAGTAAATCTTGAGATATCTCAATGAATCTTGGTATGCAGGTTCCTTTTTCCTTATCTCTGAACGCTATTTAAAATAGGCAAAATCGGTTAAAAGCCACGCCCACTTTCTATATATATAATATTTTCGAAAATACAAAAGGATTGATTATTCAGTACATAAGGATAATATTTGGTGTGCACTTTAGCGTTAAGGCAACAAATACATTTTTGAAGAAGTTTTTAAAAAGGGGCGTGGTACCGCCCACTTTTGATATAGTCAAGTTTGGAAATATTATTAATCATAAATCAAAAACCGCTCAAGATAGAAAAATAAAATTCAGCACACATATTTCTATTAATACAGGCAGTATTTCGAAAAAAAAATTAGCGAAATCGGATTAGGTCCACGCCCAATTTTATGCGAAAGATTTCCAAAAGGATCATGGATATATTGAATATGCTATAACTTTGCTTAAGCTAGCTGTATATCATTTCTATTTCACCTCTAAAGTGTTCGTGGGCAAAGAAAGTCGAAAGCACAAAATTTTTGGAAAATGGGCGTGGCCCCGCCCCTTTATGGGGGATTATTCCACAAAACTTTCCATGCCATAACTGCGGTAAAAATTGACTTATTGAAACGATATTTAGAGAAAGTGTTCAACATATAAAGCTAATTCTTTGCTGTAAAAATAAACAAAATCGGTGAACGGACAGGCCCACTATTTGAACACAGTTCTAAAAAATTTCTTCGTAAAATTAAAATCGCGATATTTCCATAATTCTATAAGTTATATAAATAAGATTTTACACACATAATAGCCTTTTTAAACAAAACTAAACTGTAAAAAAATTTTGTGGATTTTGGTGAAGTAGGCGAGGCGCCGCCCACTTTTTAGCATAAAAGCTCTGCTATTTTCAAAAGCGATTGCTTGGAATTTCAAGAATGTATTTCAATGAAATTTAGTGAGATACTTCCCAATAGTATGTAGTATACTCCTGCCAAAAATTACGCAAATCGAATAACAAACAAGGAAGATTTACGGGCAAGTAGTTAACACCCTACTGCCTTTTTTTTATTAATTTTTTTTATTTTCATACCTTTCATGAACATGAGGAAAGCTATTTATATTTTGTTATTTAGTGATAATTGAATTTACCACTCACAAAAGAAGTGTTTTTAATCGAAAACAATCAGTTGCCTTTATAACAACTTTTCCGTTATTAAAATAGACCTGAGTAAATTGGGATACCAAAACAGATCACTACTAGGTATTTAATGTTCGGTTACACCCGAACTTAGACTTCCTTACTAGTTATACCTAGTAGTGCTTCGCAAACAAGGTATATTAACTTCATTCGCCTAACGGTAGGTTGTAACGGCATAAACGAATCGAGATAGATATTGACTAATATATATCAAAATGTTCAGGAGGAAAAGAGAAATTGATTGAGCCATGTCCGTCCGTCCGTCCGTCTGTGAACACGATAACTTGAGTAAATCTTGAGATATCTCAATGAAATTTGGTATGTAGGTTCCTTTTCACTTATCTCCGAGCGCTATTGAAAATAGGCAAAATCGGTTAAAAGCCACGCCCTCTTTCTATATATATAATATTTTCGAAAATACAAAAGGATTGATTATTCAGTACATAATACACCTATAAGGATAATATTTGGTGTGCACTTTAGCGTTAAGGCAACAAATACATTTTTGAAGAAATTTTTAAAAAGGGGCGTGGTACCGCGCACTTTTGATATAGTCAAGTTTGGAAATATTATTAATCATAAATCAAAAACCGCTCAAGATAGAAAAATAAAATTCAGCACACATATATATATTAATACAGGCAATATTTCCAAAAAAAATTTGCGAAATCGGGTTAGGTTCACGCCCAATTGTATACGAAAGATTTTGAAAAGGATCATAGATATATTGAATATGCTATAACTTTGCTTAAACTAGCTGTATATAATTTATATTTCACCTCTGAAGTGTTCGTGGGCAAAGAAAGTCGAAAGCACAAAATTTTTGGAAAATGGGCGTGGCCCCGCCCTTTTATGGGGGATTATTCCACAAAACTTTCCATGCCATAACTTCGGTAAAAATTTACTTATTGAAACGATATTTAGAGAAAGTGTTCAACATATAAAGCTAACTCTTTGCTGTAAAAATAAACAAAATCGGTGAACGGACACGCCCACTATTTGAACACAGTTCTCAAAAATATTTTTTCGTAAAATTAAAATCGCGATATTTCCATAACTGTATAAAAATTTTGTGGATTTTGGTGAAGTAGGCGTGGCGCCGCCCACTTTTTAGCATAAAAACTCTGCTATTTTCAAAAGCGATTGCTTGGACTTTCAAGAATGTATTTCAATGAAATTTTGTGAGATACTTCCCAATCGTATGTAGTATACTCCTGCCAAAAATTACGCAAATCGAATAACAAACAAGCAAGATTTACGAGCAAGTAATTAACACCCTACTGTCTTTTTTTTATTAATATTTTTTATTTTCATACCTTTCATGAACACGAGGAAAGGTATTTATATTTTGTTATTTAGTAATAATTTAATTTACCACTCACAACAGAAGTGTTTTTATCGAAAACAATCAGTTGCCTTTATAACAAATTTTCAGGTACTAAGGTAAATGTCCATAATTTCGTGGTAGTACGTTATTTCGTGGTATTTTGATTTTTTCTTTCAAACAAGGAATTTGGGGTATTTCATAATAAAGATTAACTTTTCGGGTGTAATAATGGATATTTTACAAATTTTTTAAAATTAAACCTATTAAATAACATGCATTATAAAGTTGGAAGCTCAGAAAATGAGCCTTTTGTAGGGAGGCCTCTTAAGGAAACTGTTAAGGAGACCAGTCGATTTTGTTAAGCCTGTAAAAATTGTATCTTTACATTTTTTTTTTATGATAATTTTTTTGGTTTTATTTAACATTTCTTAAACGTTTTTATTACTGCAAAACTTATTTCAATAACTTTTCATTTACATTTTATTTAATATTTAAATACCACGAAATTAGGGACACATGTTTTTTGTGATGTACCTAATTTCGTGGTACCCACGAAATTATGGGAATATAATACTTTATGTTTTCCTTATTTTCTTTCACATTTCATAAGATACCCTATTATTTTAAGTATTTTAATTATTAAATAAACCCCTGAGGAAGATTTTGACGTAATTTCGTGGTACACTTTTATTAACCCATTCGTCAATATTTTAATCGAAAAGCTCTGCGAAGCACAATATTTTAACGAAATAATGGCATTATAGAACTTTTGTTTATTCAATAATTTTTCATTTAATTTAAAAAAATATGTCAAGATTTATACTTTTTTGCTTTTGTTATGAATGAATAGCGATAATAAACAAAAAAATTTAAATATAAAACTCATATTACCGCTTAAAGCGATACCACGAAACGTACATCAATTTTATCGCATGCCCCCTAATTTCGTGGTATACTGCGCATTTACATACATTGTTAACAAGAAATCAAAAATAAGAAAAAAGAATAAAAAACCAAATTAAATTTAAAAAAATTAAAAAATTAAAAATACAAAAAAAATTAAAAACACACCAAAAAAATTAAAAAAAAAAATATTATGAAATTATACAAAAAAAAAGTTACATCAATTGCATTAATTTTTTTTTATTGTTTATTTTTGTTGTAAAACTTAAAAGACCAAAAAACACAAAAATTAAAAAAAAAACATTTTTAGTAATAATAAATAAAAGTAATTTTGAGAAAAGTAACAAATTACATCAGTTAAATTAATTTTTATTGGTTTTTTTTTTCAATCGTAATCAATTACTAATTGCCTTTTCTGGAAAACCAATTGAAATAATCATTAACAATTAAAAAATCCGTCTAATCAATTGATTACTAAGTACTAATCAAATTTAACAGGTCTGCTTACAAGTAATTTTTTACTTACTTACTTGGTCTTAAAACGCTTTCTTTTCATAAATACAATAACAATAAAAAAATTATTTAAAATTTAAAATTTTTGAACATAAATTTTAATAAATAAATTTGTGTATCTTTAGGAATTTGCGTTGAAAATAACTTTTATTTTCCACAAAATTAGAGTTTAACCAAATACCACGAAGTTAGGGACACTTTACCACGAAGTTAGGTACATCAGAAAATTTTTGCCACGAAATTAGGGACATTTGAGGTACTCACACATCTTTATTTATATAAAAAAAAACATTTGTTAGTTTTGTTTGACATTAAGTGGAAAGCTATCTTAATAGATCAACGCAATGAGAAAAATTTACTTTTTTAGTTTTCCTTCATCCGTTTTTACTCAAGAGAGGTAGAAAGTCAGAAAATTCCTTAGTACCACGAAATTATGGACATTTACCTTATGTATTAAAATAGACCTGAGTAAATTAGGATACCAAAACAGATCACTACTAGGTATTTAATGTTCGGTTACACCCGAACTTAGACTTCCTTACTAGTTTTTAAAACAAAATGTATGTTCTACTAGCTTTCACCACGAGCAGCAGACCTGCAATAGTGGTAAACACAAAACAAATCGAGCAAAAATCCTTGTAAAGGATTGCGAAAATTCAAACAAAAAGAACACACAAAGCAGAAAGGAAAAGGGCACCGAACTTCAAAAACAACAATCCCCACAACACAGTCGGCTCACAAATCAGGTGGTAGAATATGCCAAAGTAAGTACACCTTGCCCAAAATATATGCATACATATATAAGTGCAGCGGAATTCCTCAAAGTCAATAAATAAATTGTCTCAGCCCACCTACGGCAAATTGGACAGAATCTTGGAAAGAACCCGCGGAAAACACCGTTTTGCAAAACTCACTAGTCAAAATAAATTCCGCTAACCTCTTATATATACACATATTTATAATATTCTCAATTTGAACATTTTGCACATACCCCGCATTTATAGCACTCGCTAAAATATACCTAAATACCCACCTGTTATAAGATAACTACCACTGGAATTTTCGCCTTAAACTCTAACTTGTACAGTTTCTCACATCTTCCATAAAAAAAACAAAATAAATCATTATTTTACATATGTACATATCTGTATTCGTAACAAAAATCAAAGGCATTATTTAAAGTCAATAACCGCATTATTGACTCTCTCAATTTCTTTAGCTGTACTTATTATAGTACCATTTAATTTACATAGGTAACTTGCAAATTTGACTCCACCCACTACTATTTATTTATCCCCCCTGCACATACATAGCACATACGCATAAACATTCGCGCAAACAAAGCACTAGCTCAAACATAGTTGCCCATATCTGTCGCTGCACTTTATAGTTACTGTACTCTTATGCGCTGAGACAGTACAGTGCCCGGCAAAGAAATAGCACCACCCCCAAACACAGTTTGCGGAAAAAAATTGGCTACGAAATTTTAAATTCAAGATTCTATAAAATCAAGTCAAGGGCAACTCGTACCAACAATGGCTGAAGATAAGCAGGAGAAAATCCAATCCCTTCAAACACAGCAAGGACCAAGGACAAGGTCAAAATCTCAGGCCGAAGAAGAAGAAAGTATTTATTTACAAAAAAAATTCATGTACGAAATCTCAAGGTTCGATAAGTTCTGTGAGAAGTGGTGGTGTATACCCGACACGGACCACACCGAAGTCGGGCTCAAAACCTATGCGGAGCAACTCTCGAAGCACATATCTCTGATAGATGCAGCAAATGAGGCAGTGCAAATGAACGCCGACGAAAGGACTAAAGTAGTATGCAGCTCAACCTATGAAGATGCCAGTGGCAACGGGCTCAATACCAAACTTCGAATCAACGAGCTCCTCAGCAATCTCCAGCTAAGCTCGGATGCCGCAAACACTCACTCTTCCAGCATAAGGGTACCTCCAACCCATCCCGAATCAAATAACTACCTCAAAGTACCTGCTTGTGACACGGAAATTTTCTACGGAGGATATGAAGACTGGCCGTCATTTAGGGATATGTTCACAGCAGTATACATTAGTCACCCCAAACCCTCTCCTGCCCAAAAACTTTACCATTTGAGACAAAAGACCCGGGGAAAGGCAGCCCTTCTTATTAAAAATTACCCACTTAATGACCAAAGTTTTGAGCTTGCGTGGAATGCACTGAAGTGTCGATATGAAAATCGAAGAATTCTCGTCGATAACCAACTTAAGTCCCTTTTCAACATTCAACCAGTAACCAGTCGAGAAGAAGGCGGAACTCCAAACTACGTACTCAAAAGTCCCAGCAGAATATATTACCCTCGGCCATACGGAGCCCACAGCATCTCGTGAAATTATACGTAATAAAGCCTGATAGTAAGACTACGAAAGTCCGAGTGGTCTTCAATGCATCCAAACAATCCCACTCCGGCATTTCACTGAATGATACGCTTCACACAGGCCCCGTTCTTCAGAACGATCTTATGATCGTAATACTCAAATGGCGTCGCTATGACTACCGTAAATGTCGCATCTGCTGCCGCATTTATTCGCTGCGCGTTTGCCGCGCTTTCCTGGCTATGACACCAGACGAGCGCTATGAATCTGCGAAGGCGCGCCGTTACTGCCTTAACTGCCTCGTCACGGGCGCTTGTCACTCGCCGGTAAGTTGTCGTCGATGCGGGCTAGCTCATCACACGCTGCTTCACAGGCCTGCTTACCCTCAAACAAGGCGCCTGCCGAATAATCAGCGCGCAACCGAGCGACATCGCAACCAGCCATGGCAAACAAACCCAACAAGCAGGGCTACGTCAAACAGAAGGTCCACCCCCGTCAAACCGAAACGCGGCGCCAACAACCACGCCCCATTCCGCAAGGGCGCATCCGCGGACTATTCAACCAAGCGCAAGAAACGCTGGACGAACTGCAGGATCTTCTCCAAATCACGTCGCCGCAGGCCCGCCGGCATGTTGAAGACATGAGCGAAAATCTCAACGAGTTTGATGACTAATCCGCTATGTATCCTGAAAGAGAAAATTTAATTTATGTTAAAATTAATTAATATGCATATTATTTATACTTACCTTATTTGTACTTACCTTTTTTATACTTACCCTTTTTATACCTAGTAGTGCTTCGCACACAAGGTATATTAACTTCATTCGCCTAACGGTAGTATGTAACGGCATAAACGAATCGAGATAGATATTGACTTATATATATCAAAATGTTCAGGAGGAAAAGAGAAATTGATTGAGCCATGTCCGTCCGTCCGTCCGTCCGTCTGTGAACACGATAACTTGAGTAAATCTTGAGATATCTCAATGAAATTTGGTATGTAGGTTCCTTTTCACTTATCTCCGAGCGCTATTGAAAATAGGCAAAATCGGTTAAAAGCCACGCCCTCTTTCTATATATATAATATTTTCGAAAATACAAAAGGATTGATTATTCAGTACATAATACACCTATAAGGATAATATTTGGTGTGCACTTTAGCGTTAAGGCAACAAATACATTTTTGAAGAAGTTTTTAAAAAGGGGCGTGGTACCGCCCACTTTTGATATAGTCAAGTTTGGAAATATTATTAATCATAAATCAAAAACCGCTCAAGATAGAAAAATAAAATTCAGCACACATATATATATTAATACAGGCAATATTTCCAAAAAAAATTTGCGAAATCGGGTTAGGTTCACGCCCAATTGTATACGAAAGATTTTGAAAAGGATCATAGATATATTGAATATGCTATAACTTTGCTTAAACTAGCTGTATATAATTTATATTTCACCTCTGAAGTGTTCGTGGGCAAAGAAAGTCGAAAGCACAAAATTTTTGGAAAATGGGCGTGGCCCCGCCCTTTTATGGGGGATTATTCCACAAAACTTTCCATGCCATAACTCCGGTAAAAATTGACTTATTGAAACGATATTTAGAGAAAGCGTTCAACATATAAAGCTAACTCTTTGCTGTAAAAATAAACAAAATCGGTGAACGGACACGCCCACTATTTGAACACAGTTCTCAAAAATATTTTTTCGTAAAATTAAAATAGCGATATTTCCATAATTGTATAAGTTATATAAATAAGATTTTACACACATAATAAGCTTTTTAAGCAAAACTAAACTGTATAAAAATTTTGTGGATTTTGGTGAAGTAGGCGTGGCGCCGCCCACTTTTTAGCATAAAAACTCTGCTATTTTCAAAAGCGATTGCTTGGAATTTCAAGAATGTATTTCAATGAAATTTTGTGAGATACTTCCCAATAGTATGTAGTATACTCCTGCCAAAAATTACGCAAATCGAATAACAAACAAGCAAGATTTACGGGCAAGTAGTTAACATCCTACTGCCTTTTTTTTATTAATTTTTTTTATTTTCATACCTTTCATGAACATGAGGAAAGGTATTTATATTTTGTTATTTAGTAATAATTTAATTTACCACTCACAACAGAAGTGTTTTTATCGAAAACAATCAGTTGCCTTTATAACAAATTTTCAGGTATGTATTAAAATAGACCTGAGTAAATTAGGATACCAAAACAGATCACTACTAGGTATTTAATGTTCGGTTACACCCGAACTTCCTTACTAGTTATACTTACCTTCATTTTATACTTACCCTTTTATACTTACCCTTTTGCATTACCCTGTAAATAGAAATAGTCTTACCGTTTAGTGCACATACACTCACACCTATATACATATGTACATACGCTCTCACTACAATAGGTAAGCGGTCCAGTGGAATGTGCTGGGCCGCTGAAAACTTTAGTTATCCATCATCTGCATCGCAGTCGACCTCGCTGAAATTAAAAAAAGGGAATTGTATATACTTATATTTAAATTTGAAGTGTCCGTGGTTTTTTTTTTAGAAATACTTACCCCGTCCGTGAGGCCTCTTACCACCGAGAAGGGCGCAAATTATACAATGCATATACATACATGCATACATGTAATGGTCGCTTGTGCTACAATATCTTTTGGGTGTACCTATCCCCCTTGTGAAATAAAAATTCTCGCATGACTTCATGACTTTATTGCCGAGTTATCATATTTATTTGATTGCCTGTATTAAAAACTGCAAATTATCTATCATTTGCTGAAAGATAAATAACCATAGCTAGGTTTTTACAGAGATACATCTGTTCAAAACTCCGAAATGGGGAAAATTGCCTGAGTGAGTCATATATGACTCAGTGGTCAGGAAAATGCAACATTGCATCATCGATGACACTCTGTATTAGTTTTATGTCAATGGATGAAAAGACGCATTTCTGTGACATTATTTAGTTCTAAAACGAAGTTAGGGAAATGTCAAAAACAGACACCGGAAGGTAGAGACCAGAAGGTATAAAAGAGCCTTAACGGCTACAGTTAGCCTCTTTGCTGTTTTTATCATCACACCCGTAAGTGGACGGACAGGTCCATAAGTTTTTTTTGTAATACCGGTGTCTCCATAACCTCCAGTTTCTCCACTTAATAAAAGGTAAGAGTTTATTTTTTCAATTAAGTAAGTGTGAATTCCTAAATTTTAATAGTCGGGTTTTGTCCAATAGTGTGCCATCAGCGAACTGTTGGAATCACTCGTTTCAACCACACCCATAACCTCCAGACGCGTGGGCTGGACACTTTTTATCCAAAATCCATAGGACTGGGTGTGGGATTTTTTTGTTCAGGATCATTGTGATCTGCCGAAGTAGTCCATGTGACATTTAGTTCCGCCACCAACCAGGCGCTCAGCAAAGTAGCCGGCCTCATCACCTGCATTTTCCTGCCACCATCTACATATAGTGACAAGAGTGTACAGTGTGCGAAAAACAACCAAGCTAACCAAAAAAAAAGTGTTAAGACAAACATAAAGTAATGTAATTATTTAACGATTTGCGGGGTGTTACGATGGTTTAGAAGAAAAAAAAAGAGAAAAAGATAGAATTTAAAAGTTAAATTTAATAAAGTTTTGGTAAAACTAAATATAATAAAGTTTAGAAAAGAAAAAAAAAAACCGCCTAAAAAGAAGAAAAAAATGTAATTGTATCAAAGGTGCATTTAGGTACACTTCTGTATGAAACTGCAAAGTAGCTAAAAAACAAAAAAAAAAAAAAAAAATTTTTATTCGAAAAAGTTTAAAATTTGCAAAAATAGCATAATATTTTGGGTCACTGTAAGTGATCGATGTGCATTTGGTTACATTAAATAAATCATCTGCAATCAACAACCAAAGACACAGAATAGTTTCGCCCAAGACATAGCAACAACAACAACGCTGGAAGGCCTTTCATCGCATGGTAGTCCTCTGCTTCCTAAATCTGCTGGATTCGATTCCGAGTTGACATGAAGCCAATCCTTGCTGCCGACCAGGTCGATGTTTTTGGTTATCCTGTGTCCAAAAAATTTACTTGTATACAGAGCTGGGTAAAATCATTTACATTACAATTAGAATTACATGCCTCGGTAATTGAAAAATGTAATCAATTACTTTTCTCACAGTTACTTTTCTACATTTCAATTCCTCAAAATAAATTACCAAAACTAATTTTCTTTTTTTGAGGCTCAATTACAAGGAATTGTAATTTCAAAAGTAAAGGAATTGAAAAATTTTCAATTACATTACAAGGAATGGAAAATGTAATTTAGAATTTCCAAATACTACTCCTCAAAGGAATCGCCAAAGTAATTGGAATGCTAAAAGTAAATTTATGTATAAAACGTATTACGATTTAAGTGGACTTTTCGGGGCCATAATTTCATCAGGCTTATATGGTCATCCTCCGCCTGATAAAAGCAGTCAAACCAACTAGTTGTATGCAACCTGAAAACTGGTATTCTACGGTATCTGTTCAGCCATGGGAACGCCGTGCGTGATGTCCTAGCTCTGGACCTTCTCATATTCTCCAAAACATTGGAAATATGCCAATAATCTCTTATCCCTGTCTGATCCTTAATTCGTTTTTCAATTACTTTTTCAATTCCTTTGAGGAATGGGTAATTTGTAATTTTTTTTCATTCCTTGTAATGTAATTGAAAATTTTTTCAATTCCTTGTAATCGAGCCTCAAAAAAAGAAAATTACTTTCAGCATTTTTTTTTTTGAGGAATTGAAATGTAAGCAATACCTTTTCTGTGGAGCAAAGTAATTGATTCCTTTTCCCAATTACATGTAATGGGAGTTGAGCGTAATTTAATTCCTAAAGTAATCATTACTTCCCAGCTCTGCATATACATACACTAGCAGACCCGGCAGACGTTGTTCTGCCTGACCAGTGACTTCCCTAGAAATACATTTTCAACTATTTTTCTATTAATTTTTAATATTCCATTTATTGCAGTGCTTTAGTATATGCAATGTTTCCGGTTTTAACGTATTTGGTATAAACAAATAAATTTGTTGGATGTCCAACTCAAAAAACGAATCTTTTGAACTCAATGGCTATGACACAAACCATTATGCGCTGCTGAGCAGATCTGTAGTTAGTATTTATTTAATTATATCCTATATCTACCACTTAACGCCAGTATTATGATTTTATGGAAATCCTATAATACTCTGGATATGTATAAACGGCAATAACAAACAAAAAAATTAAGTGCTTTGATTAAGATTTAAGAACGTTAAAATGTCACTAAAGCAAATACATTCAGGGATATAACGAATTGAAATATTACTTAGCTGTGGTCTTAGAACTGACCACTTTTCCAAAAAATTTACAAATGTATGTATGTCGTACCCCACGAAGATTTTCACGTATTGGAAAAGTTTAAAACAGATCAACCATAAACTTTGGACATTATGGAAGTACAAACAAAGTACTGAATACAAAAAATGTGGGCGTGGCACCGCCCACTTTTCCAAAATTACATAAATCTTGAAAATCCGGAAATATTTCCCAAAATTTTCCCTCACACAAACCTTCTCTTATGCTATGTTTCCACCAAACCAAACACCGTGTTTAAAAGGGTTTGGGTTATGTAGAAATGTCAAGTTTTCCACTGATAGTTTGCCGGAAAATGGGTTTACACCCACTAAACAATTTATTATGATCGTCGTTCCGATTTAGTGGGTGTAAACCCATTTTCCGGTAAACTCTCAGTAGAAAAACTTGACATTTCTACATAACCATTTCTACATAACCCAAACCCTTTTAAACACGGTGTTTGGTTTGGTGGAAACACCGCGTTACCAATTACGAAGAACTGAAAAAAAACTTGAGTCAAATCTGTCCAGCCGTTCTCATTTTTTTCCTATCATTTTTGAATTGATTAATATGAAATAAGAAATTAATAATATAATTATGTGATAATACTTACATGTACATATGTATATATTTTAATTAAATATTTTTGAACAATGAAGAAATTGTATAAAATACGAATAACGGGGGTTCACAAAATGCGTTCACTACAAAATATGTACATATATGGATTTGATTTTTACTTATCCCTCAGCAACACGAAAACGTACATATGTACATATGAATGTTAATTTTGTTTTTATTTAAAGCGTCATACATACATACATATGTATGTATGTACGAAGCGAAGTACCGCTACCGAGCGCTCGCTTAACTTAAATCGATTCATTTGGTTGACAGCGAACAAACACACAAACAGCTTTTTTTAGAAAAGGTGCTCCTATTGTTTAAACAATTTTGGTTAAATAATATATGAATCAACTATTTTTTTTGATGCAGAACGAAAGTAAATATTTCAAAGTTTAACTTCAAGTAAGTTTCATTCTAATCGGTGGATCCGTTTATGATTTGTGGCTGTGTAAACAAAAAAATTTATGGTTTTTTTACCGATTTCCACTCCCCCTTGAGATATAAGGTATCCTATCTTTCAAGTTGGATCAAACTGTAGATGCTGTGCAAATTTCATTAAAATCGGTTGAGTAGTTTAGGAGCTCACCCTGATTGAACATGTGACACGTGATTTTTATATATTAAGATATACACCCCTATTCTGCATTTCGACTTGGATCGAAAATTTCTCCGCTTGGCAACTTTGGTATTCTGCGTTTCAATTCCGCTACGTTCAACTTCGAAACTTCCAATTCTGCTAATTCTGCACTTCGATCGTAGCTCCGTTTTTCTACGTTGGAATTTTGTTGGCGGATAGCTGCTTATTTTTAATTTTGCAAACAATTTACGATTAATTTCCGCGATTTTTTGTTGAAATTCTTAAAATTTAAGTAAAACGCGTATGTAAAAGTTGTAAAACGCTGTCTATATTTTGTTTTTGTGCTCTAATGATGTTCTTTGATATGTTTGCAGGGTAATTGTTTTCGACCGGTGCCGAGTGCTAATATTTGTCCAAAAATGTAGGAAGGGGTATCAAAAGACGCGTTTCGATGCCAGGAATGTGAATCCGCCTACGGAGATCTAATATTTTTAGACGCGCATTAGCATCGGCACCGGTTGTAAACAATTACAAATTGGACTAGCATTCAAAACACCAATCTCACAATATTACTACTGAAATTAAAGCTAAGGTAATGGATTTGACTTTGCCATTATATCCAAACGTTCACCGGCGGCCACTCCACAGCACCCACTCATACTCGGTAAACTTCTTTGTCAGTTCCGGGGCGGCCAATGTCTTCCTACAGCGAAAAGTACCACCTGCGGTCAGACTTAACTCTGACATGTCTAATGTTTGCTCGGCGTATGGTGTGGCCCCACGATGCGACGCCAACCATCTGTGTACCTGGTCGACAAAGCGCACTCTTCTAGCACTAACTCTATGGAAAATACCAGCTACCTACTGACGATGTGGTAACATCCACCAACAGTGTCCTCTTGCTTTTTGTTGGTCCTTCGTTGTCTGCTACAATCAGTCAATTGATCTATAAAATTTCACTCAATTTATTCAATAATGCTCAAAAATATACAATTAAGTTTATAAATCATAAAAAAACTTTACTTTTATTTCAAAAGTAATAATTTGTGTAATTTAAATTGCTTTGTTATGTTTCAATTTCACACATTCCAAGGCAAACAGCTGACTTCGAAAAACTTATAGCTCTTCCTCTTCTTCTTTCGATCCAAGCGTAACTCAGAATGCATATTTACGATCCAAGCGGAGCGTAGAGCGGGAACGTAATTGTAATGCAGAATAGGGGTGATAGCCTCTATCATACCTAACGAAGCTTTTAACGTATTGGGAACATTTAAAAGAGATCGACCATGAACTTTGGACATTATTGAAGTACAAACAAAACACAAAAAATGTTTTCGTGTCACCGACCACTTTTCCAAAATTATATAAATCTTGACAAAAGAACACATATATCCAAAAATCATTGATTTAGTTCAAATATGCTCAGAGTTTTGACGAATTGAAATTTTACATAGCCTGGGGACGTGGCACCGGCCACTTTTCCAAAAATATAACTATCCTATCTCTTAAGTTGGAGAAAAGTGCATATTACAAAAAAAAATATTAAAATCGGTTCAGTGGTTTTGGAGTTCATCCCGGACGAACATTGTGACACTAGAATTATCTCTACATATAATAAAATTGTAACAGGTCGATTTCTGTACATGGCAAAAATTGATTGGAGTTATCGCCCAATATGTGGACCAGGGGTGACCAAAAATTGGTGCCAATGGTTACTGTTATATGCGACGCTCTTAATTTAAATATCTTAAATGGTTTCAATTATATATCTTAAAAAATTTCGGACGGAAAAAGAGAAGGGTGGGATGCATTTAAATACGGACAAAAAATAAAATGGTTACCTCGTCACGATCGCCACTCCGCAAACCAAATGTCGCCAGATAGCTCCCTTTATTCACATACTTGCAGATATACTTTATGGGCTCCACGATAGCATAATACTCTACATTGAAATGGGTTTCAAATGAACGTGGAAGTGCTGGTTAATACTGCACCACCCATCGATTGTCAACTGTAATACATTGCCGCGCAGGTTAACATCAGCAGTGAATCCACCATTTTCAGGCGATCGACGCCTGTACGATGGATATCCATTTCAGAAGTTTCGTTAATGAACCTTTTCGGAAATCAACTTGTGCAGTTGCCTTCTTTCATGCAGGGTGAGCTGGCATTGAATGATCCACATGGGCCGTGAATCATGTTCGCTTTGACCGAAACAAATTATAGTTCCTCTGATATGGCCGAAATTGTAAACAATAACATTTGAAAGCTTACAGATGAGCAAAAGTCAGTATACGACAAGGTACTACGAAGTGTTAGTCAACAGGATGGAGAAACGTTTTTTTTGGACGCACCTGGTGGAACAGGCAAAACCTACTGACTGAAGTAAGAAGGCAAGGTAAAATAGCAATAGCACTAGCTCCTTCGTGTATTGCTGCGACTCTTCTTCCTGGAGGAAACCCCGCTCATACTATGTTTAAAATACCATTGCACCTCGAAACAAGAGGTGGTGGCGGTGAAGAGGTGGCGGCATGTCTGAAACGGTCTGTTCTCTGACCACGGGTACAGAAACTGAGTGGAAGCAGTAGATCACATTCTTCAAGACATTCGACGTAGCGATCACATCATGGGAAAAGTGACAGTTTTATTTTGTGGTGACTTCCGTCAAACTCTTCCCGTCGTAGCTTGCAAAACTAGAGCTGATGAGGTGGCGGCATGTCTGAAACGGTCTGTTCTCTGACCACGGGTACAGAAACTGAGTGGAAGCAGTAGATCACATTCTTCAAGACATTCGACGTAACGATCACATCATGGGAAAAGTGATGGTTTTATGTTGTGGTGACTTCCGTCAAACTCTTCCCGTTGATGGACAAGAATTCTCATACACGTCAATCAACATTTTTTTATACAGAACCGATACTACCGGTTACCCAGTAGAGTTTCTTAACTCTCTTTCAGCACCCGGACTACCAGCGTTTTAAAAGTTGGTATTCCGATTACGTTGCTTCGAAACCTAGCCCCACCAAAGTTATGTAATGGAACCCGACTTAAAGTTAAATCGCTTCGAAATAATGTGATAGAAGAGGAAATTCTAACGGGTTGTGGAGAAGGTGAAGTAGTTTTCATGCCACGAATACCCATAATACCAAACAATTATCCCTTTCCATTCAAAAGTGTTCAGTTTCCCGTCAGCGTATGTTTCGCAATGACAGTAAATAAGTCACAGGGTCAGACACTCCGAGCAGCTGGTTCACACGGCCAGCTTTATGTAGCTTGCTCGCGAGTAACTTGCTCGGAAAACTTGTTTATAATTTCTAATTTGGGTAGAACTTCAAGTATTGTGTACAAAGAAATTATATAATTTATCTTCTTTATATTGGAAAAATAAATGGTTTTAGAGTCGTTTTTTATTCAACTTTAAGCTTTATCAGTCCGATGAAAACATTTTTTGTGATCGAAATTTGGGTTTATCGAGCAGACAAACTTTAAAGCTTACATAACAACACGACCCTTAAGTCCTGAACTCCAGCCCTTTTGTTGGATTTTATTCTTTGCTAACCCAGCTGCAAAAAAAAAAAACAAGTAAGAAAAGGGCTGTCTTCGGCTGTGCCGAAGGCTTTATACCTTTCATGAATACGCGTGACTATTTTGAGTGTACGATCCTTACTTACAATTGGTACAAACTCTTCAAAACTGTTAATTTAAAAATACAGATGTAGCCCAGCCCACATTTATCGGAGCAATCGATTATATGGGAGCTACATGCAATGTTGGTCCGATCTGTATGATTTTCACTACATACATCACATCTTATAAATAAAAAGGAATGTGTGTCTGTGTGTCTGTGTGTCCTTTATAGGCGTCCAAAGTACTCAACCGCTTCTTGGGATCATGGGTTAAAGCATAGGCTATATTAATTTTTGGAAAAGTGGGCGGTGCCACGCCCCCAGGCTATATAAAACTACAATTCTTCATAACTCTGAACATATTTGGTGTAAATTAATGATTTTTGGATATGTGTGTCCTTTGGTCAAGATTTATGTAATTTTGGAAAAGTGGGCGGTGCCACGCCCACATTTTTTGTGTTTTGTTTGTACTTCAATAATTTCCAAAGTTTATGGTCGATCTCTTTCAAAGTTTCCAGATTGGTTCAGAAGATTGTTGTGTACGATTTAGGCTATATCAATTTTTGGAAAAGTAGGCGGTGCCACGCCCCCAGGATATATAAAACTACAATTCTTCATAACTCTGAACATATTTGGTCTAAATTAATGTTTTCTGTGTATGTGTCCTTTGGTCAAGATTTATGTAATTTTGGAAAAGTGGGAGGTGCCACGCCCACGTTTTTTGTGTTTTGTTTGTACTTCAATAATGTCCAAAGTTTATGGTCGATCTCTTTCAAACTTTCCGGATTGGTTCAGAAGATTGTTGTGTACGATTTAGGCTATATCAATTTTTGGAAAAGTAGGCGGTGCCACGCCCCAGGATATATAAAACTACAATTCTTCATAACTCGGAACATATTTGGTCTAAATTAATGTTTTTTGGATATGTGTGTCCTTTGGTCAAGATTTATGTAATTTTGGAAAAGTGGGCGGTGCCACGCCCTTATTTTTGGTGTTTTGTTTGTACTTCAATAATTTCCAAAGTGTATGGTCGATCTCTTTTAAACTTTCCAGATTGGTTCAGAAGATTGTTGTGTACGACTTAGGCTATATTAATTTTTGGAAAAGTGGGCGGTGCCACGCCCCCAGGCTTTATAAAATTTAAATCATCATAACTTTGAATATGTTTGGTCTAAACTAACGGTTTTTGGATATGTGTGTCCCTTGGTCAAGAATTATATAATTTGGGAAAAGTGGGCGGTGCGACGCCCACATTTTTTGTATTCAGTACTTTGTTTTTACTTCAATAATGTCCAAAGGTTATGGTTGATATGTTTTAAACTTTTCCAATACGTTAAAATCTTCGTTGGGTACGAACGAAACATTGTAAACTTTTTGGAAATGTATGCAGTTCCAAGACCACAAGCTAAGTAATATTTCAATTCGTTATATCTATCCCTGAATGTATTTGCTTTAGTGAGATTTTAACGTTCTTAAATATTAATCAAAGCATATAATTTTTCTTTTTTATTATTGCCGTTTATACATATCCAGAGTATTATAGGATTTTCATAAAATCATAATAGTGGCGTTAAGTGGTAGATATAGGATATAATTAAATAAATACTAACTACACATCTGCTCAGCGGCGCATAATGGTTTTTGTCATACTCATTGAGTTCAAAAGATCCGTTTTTTGAGTTGGACATCCAAAAAATTTATTTGTTTATACCAAACAAGTTAAATCCAGAAATATTTTATACCCTAAAGCACTGCAATAAATGAAATGTTAAAAATTAATTGAAAAATATTTGAAAATGTATTTCTAGGGAAGTCACTGGTCAGGCAGAACAACGTCTGCCGGGTCTGCTAGTATATAATAAGTACCAAACATACACAATTTTACGTTCCAATCTTTTTAACAGCCCAAAACCCATTTATCGAAACTATCGATTATATGGGAGCTATGTATATGTTATGTTGGTCCGATCTGAATCATTTTAATTACACATGTTGCACATATAATATGTACTAAGCCCTCAAAATTTCGCATAGGTCCGCTCTTGCTGGTTCCGACAAACGATTAATCCCATGCAAAATAGCGGCTCTATACCAAATTTCATCGAGATATCTCTAAAATTGAGGGACTAGTTTGCGTTCAAACAGACAGACGGACTGACCGACGGACATGGCTAAATCAACTCAGCTCGTCGCCCTGATCATTTCGGCATACTTAATGGTGGGTCTATCTCTTCTTCTTCTCATACTTACAAACATCGGACCATAGTTATAATACCATTTCATGTTCATGAAAGGTATACAAATAATAATAAATTAAACGCATACCAAGTCGCGGGCACCAGCTAGTATATAATAAATAGATATCAAAATGTTCAGGATGAAAAGTAAAATACCTGGCCAAATATTTAATACCCCACTGCAAAAGCGAATTTGTATATATTTTTTTGATTTTCACACAACCAATGAACATTAAATGATTGTACGTATGAGAAGAAGAAGAGATAGTCACATCAAAAGTATATTGTACAAAGTATACTTCTGTTTGTGTGGGCTAGATCACTAATAGGTAGTATATAATGTTTGGTTCCACCCGAACTTATACTTCTTTATTTGTTTTTTGTTAAGGTTAATAAAGTTTGTAATGTTAGTTATTTTTTTTTTCAGTTTTATATTTAAGTTAATTTTATGCGAAAAAAAATGTTGAAGCAAATTATTTCTATACTTAAATTTAGTTTCCATATTTTAAAATCATCAAAAATTTCCTTTCTAAAATATGTTGTTTTATGATAACACTTGCTATACTGCTTGTTTTGCAGTGAGGTTTACAAGTAATTAAGCGTAAAATTTGCCTTTCGTACTCTTCGTCTTCTATACGTCACTTTTGTATAGGGTTTCGATATTGTGCCAGTAAAGGAGAAAACTTTGTTTTTATCCTTATTTTCAAACATGTTAACACACTGAAAATTATAGCCATAAACCAACTTTAACTCTCTTCAAATTTGACATGAATTCGACAAAAGGAATTTCTAACAAGTAAGGAAGTCTGAGTTCGGGTGAACCGAACATTAAATACCCAACGTTAGTTTTCAGAACGAGATACAAATACCATGACTTGGCAATGATATAGGCCCTAGAATCTTATTTGAAATTTTCGATATCGAAAAAGGGGGCGTGGTTATCATCCGCTTTCGCCCATTTTTAATAGCAACCTACCTTGGCCAGAAAGTAGCCTGCATAACAAATTCCATGTAAATATCTCAGTTTTTACGCAAGTTATGTCAATTTATGTGATTTTCGAAATTTTCGATATCGAAAAAGGGGGCGTGGTTATCATCCGATTTCGCAAATTTGCAATAGCAACCTACCTTGGCCAGAAGGTAACTTGTATGCAAAATTTCATGCAAATATCTAAATTTTTACTCAAGTTATCGTGTACACGGACGGAGAGACGGATGGACATGCCTTAATCAATTCCTCTTTTCAACCGAAGAACTTTCATATATGGAACTCTATATCTAACTCGATTATTTTGCGCCGTTACATAGTACCGTTATGTCTACAAAATTATAATACCCTTGAACTAGTACTAGTACGCTGGGTATAAAAAAATGACCATCTATGGACATCAGCTAATAATAAAAGCAACAGCATGATTATTTTTTTTTATTCTTTTCTCTGTTTTGAAAATGTTTCAACTCTCTTTGGGAAAGAAAAACTTATCCGAATTTAAAAGCAGTTTTTTTAGATAATTTTTTATATCCATTTTATTCTATAGTGCATTTTGTCAATTCAGGGCCGTGCACAGGAATTAGCCTTGGAGGGGTTTTAATTTAGATTTGCATTCGCATACATTTATCACTAAGATAAACATATTTGCGGAAACAGATACCTAGACCCATACATCAAAAATTTAAATGTTCTTTAACTTTTCTGAAACTGCATTTTTTGGTTGTACACATTTTTCTGTATTTAATCGTGATATGATGGCATATCCCAGCTAACCAAAAGTGCAAAAAAAGACACCTTTCGGAGCCATAAAACGCTACTTTCTCAAAGCTTTACTCTCCAAAATGAGCTTCTTTCGGAGCCCAAATGGAGCGAAAAATCGCTCTACGCGGGCACTCCAATGGAGTCATAAAAAATCGTAGAATTTGAAGCGTTTTATGATTATTTTTAAATGAACTGCGGAGGCTTTTATTGGTGCTTTTCTGAACCTTTCTCGGAGCCTTTTATTCCTCCATTATGAGGGTTTTTGGAGCCTTTTCAGACTCCTTTCGGAGCCCTTTAATTGGTGCTTTTCTTTCATTCATCCATTCAGAGGGTTTTTGGACTCTTTTCGGAGCCTTTTATTGGTGTTTTTCTGAAGATTATTTGGGGTCGTTTTTTATTTCTTTTGGGTCATAAATAATTAAAAATAAGATGTATGAAGTTTTATTGACACAATTCGGAACATTTGAAATGTGCTATGTTTATTTTCTACAGACTATTGATAAACGTCCATGAAAAATGCGATCTTTATCTTCTGTTAGGTAAAATAAAAAAAAACCTCATCTGCTCTCCAACGTTCATTTTCTCACAATTCTCTTTACGTCTACAACAAAAAGGGTCAGAAAACACTCGAAATCTTTCACATAATTGAGCCTTGCAGTTCATTCGCTCTACAATATTCATTTCTTCTCTCCGAAAAGGCTCTTTTGGACTTTGGAAAGCTGGTATTATTCGCACTTTTATGAATACATGGCTATAATTAAAGTCCGTTTAACATTGCAACTCTTCGAGGTACGGAAAAGAATTCTGTCAATACTCATGGAAAAAGTAGAAGTCAGCTGGTCACTTGACACAACATTAGCATCATTTGGCTATGACACCAATTGTACTGGTACAAATTAGGGACGTGCGATGAACAGATTAAATCATGTTTTGATTAGTCATAATTCTGATTCATCAAAACCTAATTAATCAGGTCCTGAATAGTACTGTTTACAGTACTTGTTAATTGAAACTGCTCACTGTTTTCATCAGTAAAATTTTTTAAAAAATGCCCATACGCTACACAACTTTGTAATTTCGGAATGCTCCAAGTGCAATTCAAAGTTCCGAACTTATGTATTGGCCGCCAATGGAAAATGCTTTAATCGTTCTAATTCTTCCTAAGGCATGACTGAGCTAAAACTGTGGCTATACCTGAATGAACAATCTCCACCAATCTCATAAAGACATTTTTTATGGAATCTGCTAAAGCTTGTCCAAAAAACATGAGTAATTTAATAATATAACTTTATCGAATAACCCAAATACATTGGAAACTTCATTACCAAACTCTTGGACTAATTTCTAAAGCAGTTTGCGGACTTGAATTATAAAGTCGAAGATTGTGAATTGGGGGATGGCTTTCTACAAAGATGACCCGCATAAAACTTAAAATGGTTTTGTATTGAAGAGTATATTGAACGTAACAGAGGCGGACGAAGTACTGCCAATCGACAACAATTCATTCAGTCCGACACTTTTGTAATTTTGTTATTTGCCAATAAAATCTACGGTATTGTTGATCACTTTGGTTATCCAAACCTGAAACTAGTTCTACACGTGTACATATACATACATATACGGATAAAAATATAACAAATGCCGCTGCGTACACCCTGCAGTCAACTGGCAAACCAGTTGCTTATATGGAAAAAAGACAGTTGTATGAGTAGTGGTGTTGTACATACTAGTTTTGAAGTGGTTTCAAACTAGTTGTTTTGACTGCAGGGCAGTAACGGTTTGCGAAGTAACAGTTGTAACATGTAAGGACCCCATAGCGCGGCTTTTGTATTCGACTAATGGACTCAAACCGATACTAGCAAAAAATTCAAAGAAAAGCAAACTTTACTCAAGGAAAAATAAATAAAATGGTAAAAGCAAATGAACAGAAATAAAATAGAGTAACACAATCATAATGTTGGGAACAAAACCAAAACATCATAACAATGACGAATACGAATAGTGGTTTTGTGCTAGTATATGTTATGATTGTAGAGACCGCCTACAGTCTCATTATTGCTTTGTGCAAAACAAATTTCAGCAATTGTTGTTCAAACATGCATACATTTGGCAAGCAACGCATACTGATTTATATAGGAAAGAATAATACTATTGCCTTTAAGGATGTCTTACTCAGCTCAATAAAACAAACGCAATTATCCTTGTATTTACAAAAAAATAATTATTGTATATGATTCTGTAGAAACCACCTAATCTATAGCGTGAGGAATTGTTTAAATTAGGAACGGGCAGCTCGCTTGTAGTAGCGCGTGCAATTATTATGTTGATGGGGAAAAAACTTCAAACAGCAGGGGTAAGCAATAACCGCATACGTGTTTGGAAATGTGATTGCACCTGAAACAAAATAACAGGAGGACAATAAATATTTTTACGTGAGGTTCATAACTACTGTTGTCTCCAAGAATAATGGTTTTATTTTGCATGGCAATAATTTCAAATGTAAGCGAATATACTAGTTTATATTTTATATAGTTTTTATGTTAGCCAAATAAAATGGGTAAGAGACGCGAAGATTACCTCTAGGTACTGTAAAAAGTAAATAATACACTACTTTTTATGCTTAAATGAAATGTGTGATTTTTATCATTTCCAATGTTGCAATGTCGTTTATTCACAGCGGTGCACAGTGGGCCAGGAAGGGGTCAGAAACGACCAAAAGTCCATGTTGGAATTTTAATTTTTCGTGTTATTAGCCAAAATATATAATGACTACGGCAACTGTAAAATATTATAGCAATTGCTTGATTATTACGGTCACAATTTCAATCTAATTAAGAGCGTTGGATTTAAAATTTACAGGTGGGGTGTATATTGAAGCTGAATTTTTCATTGCCTAAAATAGTAAATATTTAACGTTTATTTTCTTTTTCTTATTAAAGCTGTTCATTACTATAAAAAATAGTAAAAAGCGATTTAAAGAAGTCCCTATTTATAAATTTCAGCGTATTTTATTGATCAAAATATTAATTTTTTACGAGGCGTGCTCCATGTAGTTTGCATGTACTCCTACGTACCACCTCCTATCACAAACGCTTAGCATAAAATATATTCTACATTTAATATACTTTACTCTGATCTTGCTCATTTTTGCTCGTTTTTATAAGTTTTTTTTATCTCTCGTCTGAGCAATTTTGGTCGAGTCGATTCAAATTCACATTCATTATTTCCTTGTAATACATTATTGGCGTGGGTTTGTCGAAAATTGATGGTCAAATTTAAGTTTACCGAATTAAAGTAATAATTAAATTAATATCAAGTATACATTTCATTGAACTCTGCTTTTTTAGCATATTTTTTTTATATATATATTTTTAAATATTCTATACGTAAATATGGCAGAATTTACTACAAGGGAAATTCTTCAGCCGTAAGATGATTTAAAAGATATTAATATAGTCATGAAATATGTACATTTTTCAGAAAAAATATAGATTTCCAAAGTGGACAATGAGTTTCTTTCTAGAACAATTAACTCTATAAATGGTAAGCGGAATGTGAAATATAACGCTGCATGTAGAATAAAATTTCGATTCGAACAAAAGCATGTACAAGTAGAATGGTTGAATTCCAATTTTAGTATCCCTGAACTGAAGATTTTTTACATAAGAAAATAATACATAAGAAAAGTTCTCGCCCTGGCCGTCCGAGTCTTAAATTTGATGACAAATCGTCTCGATCTAAAGGGCGTGGAGTTGCAAAAATTAACTCTCATCAAAAACATAGCACATAATCGTTGTCAATAGCATGTCACCAGTCAGCAAGTAGAGGTGGAAACAAAGATTTTTATTCAGTCATAAGTTTTGTTTTAAAAAATATTGAGCAACCAAGAAAAGTTCGAAGATTGTTTGAATTGTTTGTCAATCCAAGCAAAAACCACTGAAGAAGCTTTAGCCTTTTTGTTGAACAATGATCTTACTAAGAGCGTATACAAATATGAGTTTATAATCCAAATCAAGTGGTGCCGATATCTGGCCACCATATAATGATGTAAGGGGAATGAAGTTTCAATGTAGACCATCTGAGGAATAAATATCTATTTCTGAGAACAGAATGGAGGTGTCAATACAAGCTTTGTTAAAGCAAAGAAAATTGTTGAATTGCAGAAGGGTGTTGGTCATTATTTTACAAATTTTTTTTACGGATTTGGAGAAAAAAAAAATTTCCCTTTTTTAAAAGTCACCAAATTTATTTCTGGGAATCTTTTCGTAATTTGAGTTATCACCTATATCAGGATTTCGTCGAAAAAAATTTTCTTTCAGAGAAATGCATGTTTTTAAATACGACGGTTAATCAAATTTAAGCAAACTTGTCCACATTCAAAATTCTATAACTTTGGTTGTAGTAGTCGTATCTTACTAATGTTTGTCTTATTTTGAAGGTAACAATATTTACTTTATAACTGCGCTTAAGAAATATTAAATTTTACAAAATCAAATTGTTTTTTTTTAGTAAATTTTCTTATAACAATTATTAACAACATGTCCAACGAATATTTGTGAAAAAATATATCATCTAAAAGAATACATTTTTTCCAGGATGGAGATTTTTGTAGTTAAAAAGTTATTAAATCATTTCTGAAACAAATTTCAGCAATTGTTGTTCAAACATGCATACATTTGGCAAGCAACGCATACTGATTTATATAGGAAAGAATAATACTATTGCCTTTAAGGATGTCTTACTCAGCTCAATAAAACAAACGCAATTATCCTTGTATTTACAAAAAAATAATTATTGTATATGATTCTGTAGAAACCACCTAATCTATAGCGTGAGGAATTGTTTAAATTAGGAACGGGCAGCTCGCTTGTAGTAGCGCGTGCAATTATTATGTTGATGGGGAAAAAACTTCAAACAGCAGGGGTAAGCAATAACCGCATACGTGTTTGGAAATGTGATTGCACCTGAAACAAAATAACAGGAGGACAATAAATATTTTTACGTGAGGTTCATAACTACTGTTGTCTCCAAGAATAATGGTTTTATTTTGCATGGCAATAATTTCAAATGTAAGCGAATATACTAGTTTATATTTTATATAGTTTTTATGTTAGCCAAATAAAATGGGTAAGAGACGCGAAGATTACCTCTAGGTACTGTAAAAAGTGAATAATACACTACTTTTTATGCTTAAATGAAATGTGTGATTTTTATCATTTCCAATGTTGCAATGTCGTTTATTCACAGCGGTACACAGTGGGCCAGGAAGGGGTCAGAAACGACCAAAAGTCCATGTTGGAATTTTAATTTTTCGTGTTATTAGCCAAAATATATAATGACTAAGGCAACTGTAAAATATTATAGCAATTGCTTGATTATTAAGGTCACAATTTCAATCTAATTAAGAGCGTTGGATTTAAAATTTACAGGTGGGGTGTATATTGAAGCTGAATTTTTCATTGCCTAAAATAGTAAATATTTAACGTTTATCTTCTTTTTCTTATTAAAGCTGTTCATTACTATAAAAAATAGTAAAAAGCGATTTAAAGAAGTCCCTACTTATAAATTTCAGCGTATTTTATTGATCAAAATATTAATTTTTTACGAGGCGTGCTCCATGTAGTTTGCATGTACTCCTACGTACCACCTCCTATCACAAACGCTTAGCATAAAATATATTCTACATTTAATATACTTTACTCTGATCTTGCTCATTTTTGCTCGTTTTTATAAGTTTTTTTTATCTCTCGTCTGAGCAATTTTGGTCGAGTCGATTCAAATTCACATTCATTATTTCCTTGTAATACATTATTGGCGTGGGTTTGTCGAAAATTGATGGTCAAATTTAAGTTTACCGAATTAAAGTAATAATTAAATTAATATCAAGTATACATTTCATTGAACTCTGCTTTTTTAGCATATTTTTTTTATATATATATTTTTAAATATTCTATACGTAAATATGGCAGAATTTACTACAAGGGAAATTCTTCAGCCGTAAGATGATTTAAAAGATATTAATATAGTCATGAAATATGTACATTTTTCAGAAAAAATATAGATTTCCAAAGTGGACAATGAGTTTCTTTCTAGAACAATTAACTCTATAAATGGTAAGCGGAATGTGAAATATGACGCTGCATGTAGAATAAAATTTCGATTCGAACAAAAGCATGTACAAGTAGAATGGTTGAATTCCAATTTTAGTATCCCTGAACTGAAGATTTTTTACATAAGAAAATAATACATAAAAAAAGTTCTCGCCCTGGCCGTCCGAGTCTTAAATTTGATGACAAATCGTCTCGATCTAAAGGGCGTGGAGTTGCAAAAATTAACTCTCATCAAAAACATAGCACATAATCGTTGTCAATAGCATGTCGCCAGTCAGCAAGTAGAGGTGGAAACAAAGATTTTTATTCAGTCATAAGTTTTGTTTTAAAAAATATTGAGCAACCAAGAAAAGTTCGAAGATTGTTTGAATTGTTTGTCAATCCAAGCAAAAACCACTGAAGAAGCTTTAGCCTTTTTGTTGAACAATGATCTTACTAAGAGCGTATACAAATATGAGTTTATAATCCAAATCAAGTGGTGCCGATATCTGGCCACCATATAATGATGTAAGGGGAATGAAGTTTCAATGTAGACCATCTGAGGAATAAATATCTATTTCTGAGAACAGAATGGAGGTGTCAATACAAGCTTTGTTAAAGCAAAGAAAATTGTTGAATTGCAGAAGGGTGTTGGTCATTATTTTACAAATTTTTTTTACGGATTTGGAGAAAAAAAAAATTTCCCTTTTTTAAAAGTCACCAAATTTATTTCTGGGAATCTTTTCGTAATTTGAGTTATCACCTATATCAGGATTTCGTCGAAAAAAATTTTCTTTCAGAGAAATGCATGTTTTTAAATACGACGGTTAATCAAATTTAAGCAAACTTGTCCACATTCAAAATTCTATAACTTTGGTTGTAGTAGTCGTATCTTACTAATGTTTGTCTTATTTTGAAGGTAACAATATTTACTTTATAACTGCGCTTAAGAAATATTAAATTTTACAAAATCAAATTGTTTTTTTTTAGTAAATTTTCTTATAACAATTATTAACAACATGTCCAACGAATATTTGTGAAAAAATATATCATCTAAAAGAATACATTTTTTCCAGGATGGAGACTTTTGTAGTTAAAAAGTTATTAAATCATTTCTGATGTGACATCGAGGCACATACGCGTGCCAGTTGGAAAAGTTTTGAACCTAATAACTATATCTACAATGAAATTTCCAATTTTTAAGAAGAGTTAACAGGACTTTGAAAATCTTGATGACTCAATAACTGGCGAACTAAGTTATGAGTACGGAATATCTCCTTTGAATGCTAGAATAAGATGTATGGAATTATTTAGGAGAGTAGGCGAATTTTTAGTCTAAATAAACCGAATAAGGAATGCTTGAACAGGATCTCTTAGACTTGATATAGGTTCAGAAAAATTTTGGATTATTTTTAACGTTGGATTCAGCAGTCTGGGCTTTTTAATTCTTTTGAATATTGTTTGTAAACAAATTATGGCTTTTAAATTCCTTACAATATTTCTTTCTTGTTAACCCTTTTGTGCACCAAAGCACTCTGTATGGTAATTCATTCTAACCAATTATATGTTTTAAGCAGAGTTCACTTTTTATTTTCTTGAATACTGAGAAAGATTGAGGTGTAGACTTATCGAGTAAGAGGAAATCCCTATTAATACCAATCAATAAATGATTGAAGTTTATGAAATAACATTTATAAAAATTAAGAACGATTTTGCCATTATTGGTAACTAGCTGGTGCCCGCGACTTCGTATGCGTATAATTTATAATTTTTTTTTTTTTGCAGCTGGGTTAGCAAATAATAAAATCCATCAAAAAGGCTGGAGTTCAGGACTTAAAGGTCGTGTTGTCATGTAAGCTTTAAAGTTTGTCTGCTCAATAAAACCAAATTTCGATCACAAAAAATGTTTTCATCGGACTGGTAAAGCTTAAAGTTGAATAAAAAACCACTCTAAAACCATTTATTTTCCCAATATAAAGAATATAGAATAGAAGAATTATAGAATTTCTTTGTACACAATACTTGAAATTCTACCCAAATTACAAATTATAAGCAAATTTTCCTAGCAAGTTCCTCGCGAGCAAGCTACATAAAGCTACCCGTGTGAAAAGCAATAAGTCCTAAGGTCGATACGAGCTGCTCGGAGTGTCTGACCCTGTGACTTATTTATTGTCATTTCGAAACATACGCTGACGGGAAACTGAGCACGTTTGAATTGAAAGGGATACTTGTTTGGTATTATGGGTAGTCGGTGTATGAAAACTACTTCACCTGCCCCACAACCTGTTAGAATATCCGCATCACATTATTTCGAACCGATTTAACTTTAAGTCGGGTTCCATTACATCACTTTCGTGATGTTAGGTTTCTAAGGAACATAATCGGAATACCAACTTTTAAAACGATATTATGCGCTGGTAGTACAGGTGCTGAAAGAGAGTTAAGAAAATCTACTGGGTTACTGGTAGTATCGGTTCTGTATAAAAAAATGTTGATTTACGGGTATGAGAATTCTTCTCCATAAATTTTTATGGCCGCTGCTTGATAATTTTTTGGTGTAAGTATTGCTCGCTCACAAAGCCAAGTATTGTTCTGACGCGTTATCTGAGATACTTCAGCATAAACTGAAGTAATAAGCTCCTCCATTGATAGAACAATAGTACAGAGTTTATCTGGCAATGTTACTAATCAATTTGACTCGGGAATGGAACCCTGACCGATTTTAAGTAAAACGTCCAAAAAATCCTGCGCCCTGGGGTTTCCACCTACTTGTGTTCTCATACTACGCATTGGACTCGGTTTCTGTACCCGTGGCCAGAGAACAGACCGTTTCAGACATGCCGTCACCTCATGAGCTATAGTTTTGCGAGCTACGACGGGAAGAGTTTGACGGAAGTCACCACAAAATAGAACCGTCGCTTTTCCCATGATGTGATCGTTACGTCGAATGTCTTGAAGAATGCGATCTACTGCTTCCACGGCCTTCTTATGTGCCATCGTGCACTCAACCCAAACTACTAGGCTGCACTCTGCTTCACTGTTTCGCTATATGGCACAAACTGGGGTCTAATTTGTTTCAAGGTCCAATGGTATTTTAAACATAGTATGAGCGGTTTTTCCTCTAGGAAGAGGAATCGCAGCAATACCCGAAAATGTGACTGCTATTGCTATTTTACCTAACCTTATTACTTCAGCCAGTAGGAGGCGAGTAAAAAGGTTTTGCCTGTTCCACCAGGTGCGTCTAAAAAAAAACGTTTCCGCATCCTATTGACTAATACTTCGTAGTACCTTGCCGTATACTCATATGTAGGCTTTCCAATGTTATTGTTTACAATTTCGGCCATATCAGAGGAACTATAATTTATTTCCGTATTCCCCAGTACTTTCACGTGCATTTGAGTGTAGAGTATTGTGCTAGCGTGTAGTCCATAAAGCATATCTGCAAGTATATGAATAAGGGTACCGAGCAGGCGACATTTGGTTTGCGGAGTGGCGATCTTGACGAGGTAGCCATTTTATTTTTTGTACGTATTTAAATGCATCTACCCACCCTTCTATTTTCCGTCCGAAATTTTTCAAGATTTATAATTGAAACCATTTGAGATATTTAAATTAACATCGCATATAACAGTACCCATTGGCACCATTCGTTTGATACCCATATTGGAATAACACATTTTTTTGAAAATATTCGTCGATAACTTCAAGATATCTCCGAAACCAATTGGGATCTTTCAATTGATCACATCGCATATTACAGCACCCATTGACACCTTTCGTTTCACATCCATATTGTACTAAGACATTTTTGGTCACCCGTGGTCCACATATTGGGCGATAATTCCAAAACCGGTTGAGATATCGCAAAAAATAATATCTTAAACTTTAGGTTGAGCGTCTAGCAATCCAACGAAGAAGTTTCATTCAATTCCATTCAGTACTTTTAGTGTTACGACCACAAACATACAGACAGACATGGGCCACCAGTTGAGATATCGAAAAAAGTAATAATTTAAATTTTAAGTTGAGTATCTAAAAATTTATTGGGGAAGCATTATTAAACGAGTAGACTCCAAATCAACCATTTTTTAAATTTGTTTGTGTCTGTCTGCCTGTCTGTCTGTATGTTTGTGGCCGTATGACTAAAAGTACTAAATGGACAATAAACAATATGGATGTCAAACGAAAGGTGTCAATGATTGCTGTAATATGCGATGTGATCAATTGAAAGATCCCAATTGGTTTCGGAGATATCTTGAAGTTCTCGATGAATATTTGCAAAAAAAAATGTGTTAGTACAATATAGGTATCAAACGAATGGTGCCAATGGGTACTGTTATATGCGATGCGCTTAATTTAAATATCTCAAACGGTTTCAATTATATATCTTAAAAAATTTCGTACGAAAAAGAGAAGGGTGGGTAGATGCATCGTCACGATCGCCACTCCGCAAGCCAAATGTTGCCTGATCGCTCCCCTTATTCACATACTTGCAGATATTATTTATGGACTCCACGCTAGCACAATACTCTACATTCTAGTCTACATTCAAATCGGTTTCAAATGCCTCGCCTCCTACTGGCTGAAGTAAGAAGGCAAGGTAAAATAGCAATAGCAGTCCCGTCTTCGGGTATTGCTGCGACTCTTCTTCCTGGAGAAAAATCCGCTCATACCATTCAATTCAATTAAATGTATTACTTTAATTTTAGAACAGTAAGATTTACATCTCTTTTTGCACAACAGAAAAATAACACTCGGATCCAGAAAGTATTTAAAAATAGCTAAAGATATTTAACGATTAATTATTAAATCAATTTGTAGTATCTTATAACATATTACACATCTTATTAGTACATTACGTAAGTGGTTCAATTTGTGAAACAGTATTTGTATAAGACATCTTTGAAGTTACTCCTGTTCAATTTGCTTTTTATGCCAGTAGGTATTGAGTTCCAAATTCTAAAACCATTGATGAAGAACATTCTAGTAGAGTTATTAAAGTTAAAGTATGGCAACATGGGGTTAAGACAGCGCTCTGATCGCAGAAAGATAAGATATATTTGAATGCGACATAAGATTAGTCCGTAATATCTGTCCTTTTTTCCACCATTTTTGGTAACTTTTTGTATAATTTTTAAACGGTTTTATTTAGCTCACCCCGTTTGTTTTATTCTTGGGTCAAATTTAGTAATTCAAATTTCACCCTCTTCCTGTCAACCGCTTAATCTGAAATTTTGCATACACTTTGGATTTTGGTGACAATACAATTATGTTTGGGTGTTGCCACCTGGGACGGTTTACAGGGTTGCCACCTATCTAAAAATTTTTTAAATATAGAGCTAGATATGCCAATATGGGTATCAAATGAAAGGTATCTTCGTCCGTATTCCAAATATGACAACTTCAAGCAGGGTTGCCACCTAACCGCATTTTATGTTTTTCCTTATATCTCGGGATCTGCTTGACCGTTTTGAATGAAATTTAGCATATAGATAGCATGATTCATTCTAAGATTATATTCATGGGTGTTGCCACTTGGGGTGGTTTACAGGGTTGCCACCTATCTCAATGTTTTCTAAATATAGAGCTAGATATGCCAATATGGGTATCAAATGAAAGGTATCTTCGTCCGTATTCCAAATATGACAACTTCAAGCAGGGTTGCCACCTAACCGCATTTTATGTTTTTCCTTATATCTCGGGATCTGCTTGACCGTTTTGAATGAAATTTAGCATATAGATAGCATGATTCATTCTAAGATTATATTCATGGGTGTTGCCACCTGGGACGGCTTACGGGGTTGCCACCTATCTCAAATTTTTTTAAATATAGAGCTAGATATGCCAATATGGGTATCAAATGAAAGGTATCTTCGTCCGTATTCCAAATATGACAACTTCAAGCAGGGTTGCCACCTAGAGTTGCCACCTAACCGCATTTTATGTTTTTCCTTATATCTCGGGATCTGCTTGACCGTTTTGAATGAAATTTAGCATAAAGATAGCATGATTCATTCTTAGATTATATTCGTGGGTGTTGCCACTTGGGGCGGTTTACAGGGTTGCCACCTATCTCAAGACGAATCCCTACCACCTCCAGAAAAACTGGGGATAGTGAAAAAGTAGGCGTGGTACCTCCCATACAACTGGAATATTTCGTGGTCAATATCTCTAGGTTAACAAAGCTATACGAAATTAAATATTAAATCATCCAAGTTAATTTTAAATCTTTGCAAAATAAAGTAGGCTACTTCTTTTAAAAATTCTTGAGACCGCGTATAATTGATAAATGTCAATTACAAATTTCAAATTTAATTTTAAATCTTTGCAAATGCAGTAGGCTACTTCTTTTAAAAATTCTTGAGACCGCGTATAATTGATAAATGTCAATTACCAATTTCAAATTTAATTTTAAATCTTTGCAAATGCAGTAGGCTACTTCTTTTAAAAATTCTTGAGACCGCGTATAATTGATAAATGTCAATTACCAATTTCAAATTTAATTTAAAATTTTTGCAAATGCAGTAGGCTACTTCTTTTAAAGATTTTTGAGACCACGTATAATTGAAACTCAATAAATAAATTTGAGTTTTTTTGAAGACGCCTCAGAGAGATGTACCGCGCGCGTTCTGTTTATCATAATCGTAACGTTTAGATAAAAATAATAATAGTGAAAAACAGTGATTTAAATTAATTGAAACGAGTGAAGTGTAAAGCAACTTCTAACACAAAACATAAAAAAAACAGGTAAAAAAACTTTTTAAGTTAAACGGTTTTATGTTAAACACACATTGCAATGTTTAAGATAAATGTACTAAAAACCAAAAAATAAAAATAGGTAAAAAACTTTTTAAGTTAAACGGTTTTATGTTAAACATACATTGCAATATTTAAGATAAATGTACTAAAAACCAAAAAATAATAAAATAGATACAGTCGTGGGAATTATAAACATATGCATGACTAGATTAAAATAAAACCGGGAAGCACGTCAATTGTCTACAAATTATCGACTTAATGTGCGATAGAAGAATCGTTTACTTACTATTTTCTTGCTCATGGAAATTTCAATAGTTATACACTCCATGTAAATAAAAGAGATGTTTCAGCAAGTTTATCGTTGGACATTCACACTGCTGGCTGGCGAGGAATCGTTTCACTGCTCGTAGTATGTCCTAATCGACAAAACATATGATAAAAGTACTACTCGCTCACCACTATGAAACCCTAAAACTCGCTTATAATCGAGCTTGCTAGCTTGTTTCCACATTATAGCCCTACTTATCACACGCCCATCGTTGTCGGTTGAACAACTGCCTAATTATAGTGCAACATTACAAAACAAACATTTTAATCAACAATTGTAGACAATTGACGTGCTCCCCGGTTTTATTTTAATCTAGTCTATGCATATGTTTATAATTCCCACGACTGTATCCATTTTATTATTTTTTGGTTTTTAGTACATTTATCTTAAATATTGCAATGTATGTTTAACATAAAACCGTTTAACTTAAAAAGTTTTTTACCTATTTTTATTAATAAACAGATCAAACCTGAGGAAGCTAGGGAGCCTAGCGAAACGTCGGGTTGGAAAGGATGAGATAAAGTTTTTTATTTCGCATCAACAAACAATGGTCAAAAAGCCTAAAAAAAGTCTAAATTTATAAATAAATCGACCGGAAAAATCAATATTAGATAAGTTTTTCATATAGATAATTTGGAGTCTTCGTGTACATTAGATGAAATAGAAAAATGCAGTTTCTGGCTTTCAGATAAGCGGCAATCTCACATCCCAGTAAAGATGTTCTCCATGCAGATATGTGGTCAAACCTAAGTATTCCATAGACATAACGCGTAATTTCATTAAGTGCAACACCAACTTTATGCTCAGACTGAGAGTCAAGCTTAGGTACTATATACGACATACGCCATTTCGTGTAGACGATCGTGAAATAGCGCGTAAATCCTCATTCAGCTTTACCGTTACTGCATCAATATTATAAAAACTACCGGATAGGTACAATTGAATATCATCAGCATATGCATGCATACTTACATGTCGACAGGCTAAAAATATATCATTGATAAATAAACTAAACACCAAGGGACCTAATATGGACCCTTGAGGAACACCAGAAGTTATGGTTTTGACCGATGATGACACTTCGCCAATCTTTACTCTTTGACACCTATCCGTTAAGTAACTCCTCATAAGACAAGCAGCAGCTTTACCAAACCCATAATAATACGTCAGCTCAGAGAAAAGTAATAAATGGTCTACAGAGTCAAACGATTTAGAGGAGTCAAGTAAACAAAGAAGGGATATTTCACCTTTGTCATAAGCCATACGCAGGTCGTCCATAATTTTAACCATAACTGTTGAACATCCATGACCCGCTCTAAACCCAGATTGATAAGGGGAAAGTAGGCTTTTCACTGTAATGTGAGCCGTAATCTGCTCAAGCATTACTGACTCAAATACTTTGGACAAGGCTGCAAGAATACTGATTGGACGAAAGTCACTCGGAGAACAGGAGCGCTTATTTTTTTCAATGGGACCTACGTAGGCCATTTTCCACGAATTAGGGAAACAAGACGTCGCACAGTGTTTCGTGTAGAACAAGCCAGCTTGCAAAATAAAAGTTCTTCTTCCAAGAAACGTGTAATGAGAAATGAAAGAAAATAAACCAAATAACGGGATTTTTGCTTTTTTTTGATATTTTTGATCATATATATTGAGTAATTGATGTAAGAAGGCAGGAGTTTCCGTAAAATGCATTGGTTAATTTGCAAAATTCGTGTTGGATATTAAACTTCATATTTCTTTTAAGAGAACAATTTTATATAATTTTGATGGATTCTAAGCTCGAAGGTAAGTAAAATTTTTTAATAGTAATTCTTACTCAATTAGAGTATTTTCAATGTATATAACATTCCGCTATTAAGAAGAAAAGGTATTTTTAAACGGTTTTATTTAGCTCACCCCGTTTGTTTTATTCTTGGGTCAAATTTAGTAATTCAAATTTCACCCTCTGCCTGTCAACCGATTAATCTGAAATTTCGCACACACTTTGGATTTTGGTGACAATACAATTATGTTTGGGTGTTGCCACCTTGGACGGTTTACAGGGTTGCCACCTATCTCAAATTTTTTTAAATATAGAGCTAGATATGCCAATATGGGTATCAAATGAAAGGCATCTTCGTCCGCATTCCAAATATGACAACTTCAAGCAGGGTTGCCACATAACCGCATTTTATGTTTTTCCTTATATCTCGGGATCTGCTTGACCGTTTTGAATGAAATTTAGCATATAGATAGCATGATTCATTCTAAGCTTATATTCGTGGGTGTTGCTACTTGGGGTGGTTTACAGGGTTGCCACCTATCTCAATGTTTTCTAAATATAGAGCTAGATATGCCAATATCAAATGAAAGGTATCTTCGTCCGTATTCCAAATATGACAACTTCAAGCAGGGTTGCCACCTAGAGTTGCCACCTAACCGCATTTTATGTTTTTCCTTATATCTCGGGATCTGCTTGACCGTTTTGAATGAAATTTAGCATAAAGATAGCATGATTCATTCTTAGATTATATTCGTGGGTGTTGCCACTTGGGGCGGTTTACAGGGTTGCCACCTATCTCAAGACGAATCCCTACCACCTCCAGAAAAACTGGGGATAGTGAAAAAGTAGGCGTGGTACCTCCCATACAACTGGAATATTTCGTGGTCAATATCTCTAGGTTAACAAAGCTATACGAAATTAAATATTAAATCATCCAAGTTAATTTTAAATCTTTGCAAAATAAAGTAGGCTACTTCTTTTAAAAATTCTTGAGACCGCGTATAATTGATAAATGTCAATTACAAATTTCAAATTTAATTTTAAATCTTTGCAAATGCAGTAGGCTACTTCTTTTAAAAATTCTTGAGACCGCGTATAATTGATAAATGTCAATTACCAATTTCAAATTTAATTTTAAATCTTTGCAAATGCAGTAGGCTACTTCTTTTAAAAATTCTTGAGACCGCGTATAATTGATAAATGTCAATTACCAATTTCAAATTTAATTTAAAATTTTTGCAAATGCAGTAGGCTACTTCTTTTAAAGATTTTTGAGACCACGTATAATTGAAACTCAATAAATAAATTTGAGTTTTTTTGAAGACGCCTCAGAGAGATGTACCGCGCGCGTTCTGTTTATCATAATCGTAACGTTTAGATAAAAATAATAATAGTGAAAAACAGTGATTTAAATTAATTGAAACGAGTGAAGTGTAAAGCAACTTCTAACACAAAACATAAAAAAAACAGGTAAAAAAACTTTTTAAGTTAAACGGTTTTATGTTAAACACACATTGCAATGTTTAAGATAAATGTACTAAAAACCAAAAAATAAAAATAGGTAAAAAACTTTTTAAGTTAAACGGTTTTATGTTAAACATACATTGCAATATTTAAGATAAATGTACTAAAAACCAAAAAATAATAAAATAGATACAGTCGTGGGAATTATAAACATATGCATGACTAGATTAAAATAAAACCGGGAAGCACGTCAATTGTCTACAAATTATCGACTTAATGTGCGATAGAAGAATCGTTTACTTACTATTTTCTTGCTCATGGAAATTTCAATAGTTATACACTCCATGTAAATAAAAGAGATGTTTCAGCAAGTTTATCGTTGGACATTCACACTGCTGGCTGGCGAGGAATCGTTTCACTGCTCGTAGTATGTCCTAATCGACAAAACATATTATAAAAGTACTACTCGCTCACCACTATGAAACCCTAAAACTCGCTTATAATCGAGCTTGCTAGCTTGTTTCCACATTATAGCCCTACTTATCACACGCCCATCGTTGTCGGTTGAACAACTGCCTAATTATAGTGCAACATTACAAAACAAACATTTTAATCAACAATTGTAGACAATTGACGTGCTCCCCGGTTTTATTTTAATCTAGTCTATGCATATGTTTATAATTCCCACGACTGTATCCATTTTATTATTTTTTGGTTTTTAGTACATTTATCTTAAATATTGCAATGTATGTTTAACATAAAACCGTTTAACTTAAAAAGTTTTTTACCTATTTTTATTAATAAACAGATCAAACCTGAGGAAGCTAGGGAGCCTAGCGAAACGTCGGGTTGGAAAGGATGAGATAAAGTTTTTTATTTCGCATCAACAAACAATGGTCAAAAAGCCTAAAAAAAGTCTAAATTTATAAATAAATCGACCGGAAAAATCAATATTAGATAAGTTTTTCATATAGATAATTTGGAGTCTTCGTGTACATTAGATGAAATAGAAAAATGCAGTTTCTGGCTTTCAGATAAGCGGCAATCTCACATCCCAGTAAAGATGTTCTCCATGCAGATATGTGGTCAAACCTAAGTATTCCATAGACATAACGCGTAATTTCATTAAGTGCAACACCAACTTTATACTCAGACTGAGAGTCAAGCTTAGGTACTATATACGACATACGCCATTTCGTGTAGACGATCGTGAAATAGCGCGTAAATCCTCATTCAGCTTTACCGTTACTGCATCAATGTTATAAAAACTACCGGATAGGTACAATTGAATATCATCAGCATATGCATGCATACTTACATGTCGACAGGCTAAAAATATATCATTGATAAATAAACTAAACACCAAGGGACCTAATATGGACCCTTGAGGAACACCAGAAGTTATGGTTTTGACCGATGATGACACTTCGCCAATCTTTACTCTTTGACACCTATCCGTTAAGTAACTCCTCATAAGACAAGCAGCAGCTTTACCAAACCCATAATAATACGTCAGCTCAGAGAAAAGTAATAAATGGTCTACAGAGTCAAACGATTTAGAGGAGTCAAGTAAACAAAGAAGGGATATTTCACCTTTGTCATAAGCCATACGCAGGTCGTCCATAATTTTAACCATAACTGTTGAACATCCATGACCCGCTCTAAACCCAGATTGATAAGGGGAAAGTAGGCTTTTCACTGTAATGTGAGCCGTAATCTGCTCAAGCATTACTGACTCAAATACTTTGGACAAGGCTGCAAGAATACTGATTGGACGAAAGTCACTCGGAGAACAGGAGCGCTTATTTTTTTCAATGGGACCTACGTAGGCCATTTTCCACGAATTAGGGAAACAAGACGTCGCACAGTGTTTCGTGTAGAACAAGCCAGCTTGCAAAATAAAAGTTCTTCTTCCAAGAAACGTGTAATGAGAAATGAAAGAAAATAAACCAAATAACGGGATTTTTGCTTTTTTTTGATATTTTTGATCATATATATTGAGTAATTGATGTAAGAAGGCAGGAGTTTCCGTAAAATGCATTGGTTAATTTGCAAAATTCGTGTTGGATATTAAACTTCATATTTCTTTTAAGAGAACAATTTTATATAATTTTGATGGATTCTAAGCTCGAAGGTAAGTAAAATTTTTTAATAGTAATTCTCACTCAATTAGAGTATTTTCAATGTATATAACATTCCGCTATTAAGAAGAAAAGGTATTTTTAAACGGTTTTATTTAGCTCACCCCGTTTGTTTTATTCTTGGGTCAAATTTAGTAATTCAAATTTCACCCTCTGCCTGTCAACCGATTAATCTGAAATTTCGCACACACTTTGGATTTTGGTGACAATACAATTATGTTTGGGTGTTGCCACCTTGGACGGTTTACAGGGTTGCCACCTATCTCAAATTTTTTTAAATATAGAGCTAGATATGCCAATATGGGTATCAAATGAAAGGCATCTTCGTCCGCATTCCAAATATGACAACTTCAAGCAGGGTTGCCACATAACCGCATTTTATGTTTTTCCTTATATCTCGGGATCTGCTTGACCGTTTTGAATGAAATTTAGCATATAGATAGCATGATTCATTCTAAGCTTATATTCGTGGGTGTTGCTACTTGGGGTGGTTTACAGGGTTGCCACCTATCTCAATGTTTTCTAAATATAGAGCTAGATATGCCAATATCAAATGAAAGGTATCTTCGTCCGTATTCCAAATATGGCAGTTTCAAGCAGGGTTGCCACCTAGAGTTGCCACCTAACCGCATTTTATGTTTTTCCTTATATCTCGGGATCTGCTTGACCGTTTTGAATGAAATTTAGCATATAGATAGCATGATTCATTCTAAGATTATATTCGTGGGTGTTGCCACTTGGGCTGGTTTACAGGGTTGCCACCTATCTCAAGACGAATCCCTACCACCTCCAGAAAAACTGGGGATAGTGAAAAAGTAGGCGTGGTACCTCCCATACAACTGGAATATTTCGTGGTCAATATCTCTAGGTTAACAAAGCTATACGAAATTAAATATTAAATCATCCAAGTTAATTTTAAATCTTTGCAAAATGAAGTAGGCTACTTCTTTTAAAAATTCTTGAGACCGCGTATAATTGATAAATGTCAATTACATATTTCAAATTTAATTTTAAATCTTTGCAAATGCAGTAGGCTACTTCTTTTAAAAATTCTTGAGACCGCGTATAATTGATAAATGTCAATTACCAATTTCAAATTTAATTTTAAATCTTTGCAAATGCAGTAGGCTACTTCTTTTAAAAATTCTTGAGACCGCGTATAATTGATAAATGTCAATTACCAATTTCAAATTTAATTTTAAATTTTTGCAAATGCAGTAGGCTACTTCTTTTAAAGATTTTTGAGACCACGTATAATTGAAACTCAAAAAATAAATTTGAGTTTTTTTGAAGACGCCTCAGAGAGATGTACCGCGCGCGTTCTGTTTATCATAATCGTAACGTTTAGATAAAAATAATAATAGTGAAAAACAGTGATTTAAATTAATTGAAACAAGTGAAGTGTAAAGCAACTTCTAACACAAAACATAAAAAAACAGGTAAAAAAACTTTTTAAGTTAAACGGTTTTATGTTAAACATACATTGCAATGTTTAAGATAAATGTACTAAAAACCAAAAAATAAAAATAGGTAAAAAACTTTTTAAGTTAAACGGTTTTATGTTAAACATACATTGCAATATTTAAGATAAATGTACTAAAAACCAAAAAATAATAAAATAGATACAGTCGTAGGAATTATAAACATATGCATAGACTAGATTAAAATAAAACCGGGAAGCACGTCAATTGTCTACAAATTATCGACTTAATGTGCGATAGAAGAATCTTTTAATTCGTCGTTAGGCAGTTGGCCCGCAGACGGTGAGGAAATAACTTACTCAGCCCGATTCTAAATATCCGCACGGATTTCTTTCCTTGCGGAAATTTTTGTTCGCCAGGAAAATTTCCGCCAATTCTCTTTCACTAGTGAACAGAAAAATTGGCGAAGAGGAATATCGAATTTTCGAAATCAGCTGTTGCGGTTTGACGTTTTGTTTTTATAAGTTTTTAATAAAAAGTGATTTAAATAATAAAAAATGCATAGTATTGCCTAGTATAGCAGAAGAGGAAATAGAGGACTCGGTAGCACAAGAGCCTCAACAAAGGGCTATAAGAAGAAGGTTGCGCGACAGTGCAAACCCACTGGAGTTGCCGGAAACATTGTAAGTACTAACAAAGCTATTTTTAGTCCTTTTCTTAATTCAGTTGTATTGCAGATTTATTAAATACTATAGGGTAAACAAACCCGCATTTAAATATTTGTTGGACATCTTAACGACGCACACACAACAGGCCAAAAAACATTTTGCAGTGTCGCCGATTATAAAATTAAGCGCATGCTTGCGTTTTTTCGCTGAAGGCGGATACCAAACGGGTGTGGGAAAGGATACAGATGTTTGCCTTGCCCAATCCACCTTCAGCAAAGTTCTAGGAGAAGTTGTTGACATTTTTGAGGAGGAGTTGTGCTAGAAATGGATCGTGACAACTATGAACAGCGATGAGAAAAGGAATATTTCACGTTCATTTTATACTTCGCATGGCATTCCTAGTGTCCTTAGGTGTATCGATGGAACGCATGTCCGTATCATAGCTCCATCTCAAAACAAGCATCTGTACTACAACCGGAAGGGATACTATAGCCTAAATGTGATGTTGGTGAGTCAATTTCTAAAATAACAAGTTGAATAGTTAATATAGTGCTTCCGGTTGTGACTGAACTCTTTCTAAACGTTTAAACTGATGTTGTTAAAAGTGCTTCGACCTGCCTAGAATTTCATTCCGAGTCATATGTCTGCAATGATCTCATCTATTGATACAATTTTGTGTTTGCGGTGGGCGGTAGTAGTGCAGTTTCTCGTCCCCACCAAAATTTTGTCAAAAAGGGGAAAGTAGGGCATCAAAAGGCGCGTATTGACGAGTAGATTGAGATTCCGAAAACGGAAATAAATTTTGTTGATCCGTTCAAAAGTTATTAAGGGTCAAAAATAATTTGAAGCATTTCTAAAATCAAAATTTATCAAAACCCAATGAATCGATTTTCAAATTTTTATTTCCATTTTTTTGTTAATTAAATTACCATTCATTTGATGTACTACTGCTTTAGGTGCAAAACCGTTCAAGCGCAAATTTAAAGCAATTTTGTAAATCAGCCCAGGGGTTTTTAAGCGTGGTGATTCTCAATCTATTCGTAAATATGCGTCTTTTGAGCCCTTCTTTTAAATTTTCGCTTCAAATTTCGGAGGGGACTGGAAACTGAACTTTTAGCAAGTGGGCTTTAGAAGCGTCATGATTCACAATAGGGGTGCATGCAAGTGTATTTCGGTGCAGGGACCTCTAGTGAATGTACATTGTTTCAATTTACTATCGTATAATTCTCTTTTTTGAGATGTGCGATCATGAGCTAAAGATACGATATGTTGATGCCTCTCACCCTGGAGCCTCCCATGATTCTTTTATTTGGAACGTTAGTGACTTGAGGGCGTTTTTCGAAAGTCAATATTTGAGTGGCGAAACTAATAATTGGTTACTAGGTAAACATAACTGAACACATATTATGGAGGTATGAATTAACTTTTTTTCAATTAGGAGACGCTGGTTACCCTTTGGAACCATGGCTTTTGACGCCACATCGAAACGCAGAAGAAGGCTCTGCGCAAATGAAGTTTAATGATGCCCATTCGAAATGCCGCAATATAATAGAGCGAACTAATGGAGTGCTCAAAAACCGATGGAGGTGTCTCCTTGGGGCAAGAGAGCTGCACTACACCCCCAGAAAAGCAGCCAAAATAGTCAATGTGTGTTGCTCGTTGCACAATTTATGCATACATTTCAAAGCATACACAGATTTGACCGCAATAAGTTATACAGAGGAACAAGCCGAGCCGGTTAGTGGAAACGCAGATGTCGTGCCTTTGACACCTCCCCAGTATTTGGCTGCAGCACAAAGTATACTTAATAGAATAGGAAACACTATTTCATGAAATAAAAGACATAACATTTTATTATTAAAAAAGATTTATTGCAGGAATAAAGTTTTGGGAAAAAATATAAATTCAGTATCAAATAATAAACCAAAGAAACAACCAAATGCACTTTTTAACATAAACAACTGAAATAAACTCAATTCTAAAAAGGCCTTATTTTAAACAAGCTTGTAAAAAACTAAAGAAACAAAAAAATTTGATGAATGAAAGTATGCATGATAGATACAAGTATGAAAACAAAAAAGTATTCATTAGCATTTCTATAAAATTTTAATTTTCAGCAATCATTAGTTCTTTTTATATAATAAGACTAATTTTTTTTTTGTATACATACGTTAAAATACAACAAACTAATTAAAAAAAAAAGTTTGAATTCAGGTACATATTTATATGTATGTATACAAAAATGCAGTCTTAAAATTTCTATGTACTTATCAATAAAAAATGTGCGAATTATAAAAGTAGGTATGTAAACGAAACCAAAAAAGTATTCGAAATAAAAGTATTTACATATGTATAAAATCACATTTAAAGGTTGGAACTTAATTAAAACTAGGTCTACAAAAATAATTCAGGTACTTATGCATGTGTATATAAAGTCTCATCTAAGTTTTCATTTAAAATATACCGAAATCTATTACAGAAACAACATATTAAATTAAAAAAAAAATTAAATTAAAAAAAAATTAAATTAAAAAAATGTTTGTGAATTCAAATTTGATTAACTTTCACGATCTTTGTGTAAACTTTGAAACTCTTATTTATGTTGCTTGTGTAAATATTTCGATAATTTTAAATTGATAAATATAAAAAACACAAATATATTTGGAGAATAAACCCATTTTCAGCTTTGGCCCTACTTCTCGCACACAAAAACAAAAAAGTATTCAAAATAAATTACTTAAAATACAGAAATTAAAGTCTAATACTAGTAAAAAAAAATAGTTCAAAATAAATTACTTAAAATACAGAAATTAAAGTATAATACTGGTTAAAAAAAAAAGAATTCACTCACATACTATGTACATTTAAATTATGCATTATTCTGTTGCATTATATCATGCAACATACCTGTTTGCGCTCTTAATAGCTCAATTTTTTCTCTTTTCATCTGCTCAATTTTTTTGAAGTGCTTCTTTTTAAGAGCAAATGTTTTTTTTTGAATTTCCGTTTGCTTTGCCGCTTCCAAAGCTCTCTGTTTCATCCAACCACACAACTTACGCTGAATTGACAACTCTTGCTCGAGAACGTCTGAAGGAGTCTTTTTACTCTTCGGCTTTCGCGAGGAAGTAGGACACTCTTCAATCATGATAGGAAGCTCTTCCTCGAGAACGTCCGAACGAGTCTTTTCAGCCGTTGACTTAATCGAGGAAGTAGGCTGCTCCTCCCCAACATCCACACTGACATCTAACCACACACTCTCACCAGATATCTCCACCTCATTCACCACATCGCAATCCATAACTACGCACTCTATCACCTCTTTGTTACCTGTCGGTGCGTTGGTCGTCTCAGCAACCACCTTTTTTGCCGCCTGTGGTAGCCCACATTTCCTCGCCACTCCTTCCACGGATTCCTTCATTCCAATTAATTCGTATATCGCTGTTTCCGTCGCCGATAGTTTGTACTGACGGTTTGGGCCACCGCCAGTACCTTTCGCAAGCTTCATGTTGCTGGCTGCTTTTCCTCTCACGTATCGTTTTTGATCGCCCCATACCTGTAATTCGACAGTTTTTACAAACTTCTAATAGTATAACGTGTGCTATAAATGTGTAATGTACCTTTTTCCATTCAGCGATACATTTTGTCGGTGGTCCTGCAGAATTTAACTCCTCCTCGGCATTTCGCCAGAATCGGTTTAGACTTCCTTGTTCCCTTTATAAAAGTTTGTCGCAATTTGCGGCTGCCCTTGCATAAGGCTCACTAAAATATCTATTTGTTGCTTGTTTATGCTCTTCGTCCTAAAAAAACCAAAAGCATTACGATATTAATGTAAAAAGTGGTTTTTTATAATTCAAAGTTAAATGAACTTACATTTTGTTCAGCGCTCACTTAAAATTGTCTGGTGAATTATCTCGCAAAAAACTGTTGTGTATTCTCACTTTTCTTTTCATTTATGATACCTACTTTACTCGCCAAACCACTTTCCCCTTTTTCGAACATCGTTTAGAATAGGCGAAGAGCGAGAAGCGAACAAATACGTGCGGATTTTATGTTCAGAATAAGGGAATAGGGAGAAGCGGAAAAATACGTTACACTCCATGTAAATAAAATAGATGTTTCAGCTAGTTTATCGTTGGACATTGAATCGTTTCACTGCTCGTAGTGTGTCTTTAATCGACAAAACATATGATAAAAGTACTACTCGCTCACCACTATGAAACCCTAAAACTCGCTTATAATCGAGCTTGCTAGCTTGTTTCCACATTATAGCCCTACTTATCACACGTCCATCGTTGTCGGTTGAACAACTGCCTAATTATAGTGCAACATTACAAAACAAACATTTTAATCAACAATTGTAGACAATTGACGTGCTCCCCGGTTTTATTTTAATCTAGTCTATGCATATGTTTATAATTCCCACGACTGTATCTATTTTATTATTTTTTGGTTTTTAGTACATTTATCTTAAATATTGCAATGTATGTTTAACATAAAACCGTTTAACTTAAAAAGTTGTTTACCTATTTTTATTTTTTTTTACTATATTTTTAACTTTAGAGACAAAAAAGTTACATTCATCCGCCAACATCCGGGCTAAATTTGACATTTGTTATAGTAACAAGTATTATGTACTAATCAAATGAAAAAACCATTGCGAATTCTTTGCACATCTAGTTTTAATTTTTTTTTGGAGATTTAGTTATCTCTACATATAAAATAGGATGTAAGCTGACCTACAAATGGCAAAATCAATTCCCAGCTACAGGAAACAAACACGTAGCCAAAAATAAAATCGCAAGGTCAACAAGAGCACAAAAAGAGTACTTGGATTAATAGTAGATAAACCAAAACCAGGTTTTGGCAATACCAATGACCGCAACACTACTCGTATGTTTTTCGAAAATTCTGAGGCTAGTGCTGAGATTACGGGATTGGATGTAACGCTCATCAAATGATTCGACACTCTCCTTCACGCATTAGCATCTGGGTACAATATAAATATTCAAACATTTGAAAAATTTGCGGTTCAGACTAAAAAACTATACATAGATCTCTATACATGGTTTAATATGCCGGTTACAGTTCATAAAATCTTAGTGCATAGTACTGATATTATAAAATCAGAAAGTTGGCCAATAGGTAAAAGGAAGCACAGGAAGCCCGTAACAAATATTTGAGACGATTCAGGGGATAACACACAAAAGCATTCACGTGAAGCCTCGAATAGAGATCTTATGAATATGTTGCTTATAACATCGGATCCTTTAGTTAATAGTTTTAGGGAGATACATAAGAAAAAATTTAAAAGTCTGACTTCAGAAGTCTTAAGTTTATTGTCCCCCGATAATGTTGAGTCAATAAATACCCCAGTTGTTTCAAGCTTTCACAGAAGTGTTGCTGATATTCATGACTATTCCACAAATGACTCATCGAATGAAAGTGATGATAGCGAATAATAACATAATTATAAAAAAAAACCTATCCCATAACTTTTGGTAAGATAAGGTTTTATTTAATTTAAATCTATTGTCTTTTCTACTTTGTATGATACGTTACATTTAAGTTTTTGTAATAAGTAATTTTCACATAGTTAATTTAATTATTTACAATTTTCGCTTTTGCAAATTTATTTTAACTAATTTCCTATAAGAAAATTTGTCACGATCTGTAACAAAAACTAAATCATATTTAAAAAACAGGTAAAAAAACTTTTTAAGTTAAACGGTTTTATGTTAAACATACATTGCAATGTTTAAGATAAATGTACTAAAAACCAAAAAATAAAAATAGGTAAAAAACTTTTTAAGTTAAACGGTTTTATGTTAAACATACATTGCAATATTTAAGATAAATGTACTAAAAACCAAAAAATAATAAAATAGATACAGTCGTAGGAATTATAAACATATGCATAGACTAGATTAAAATAAAACCGGGAAGCACGTCAATTGTCTACAAATTATCGACTTAATGTGCGATAGAAGAATCTTTTAATTCGTCGTTAGGCAGTTGGCCCGCAGACGGTGAGGAAATAACTTACTCAGCCCGATTCTAAATATCCGCACGGATTTCTTTCCTTGCGGAAATTTTTGTTCGCCAGGAAAATTTCCGCCAATTCTCTTTCACTAGTGAACAGAAAAATTGGCGAAGAGGAATATCGAATTTTCGAAATCAGCTGTTGCGGTTTGACGTTTTGTTTTTATAAGTTTTTAATAAAAAGTGATTTAAATAATAAAAAATGCATAGTATTGCCTAGTATAGCAGAAGAGGAAATAGAGGACTCGGTAGCACAAGAGCCTCAACAAAGGGCTATAAGAAGAAGGTTGCGCGACAGTGCAAACCCACTGGAGTTGCCGGAAACATTGAAAGTACTAACAAAGTTATTTTTAGTCCTTTTCTTAATTCAGTTGTATTGCAGATTTATTAAATACTATAGGGTAAACAAACCCGCATTTAAATATTTGTTGGACATCTTAACGACGCACACACAACAGGCCAAAAAACATTTTGCAGTGTCGCCGATTATAAAATTAAGCGCATGCTTGCGTTTTTTCGCTGAAGGCGGATACCAAACGGGTGTGGGAAAGGATACAGATGTTTGCCTTGCCCAATCCACCTTCAGCAAAGTTCTAGGAGAAGTTGTTGACATTTTTGAGGAGGAGTTGTGCTAGAAATGGATCGTGACAACTATGAACAGCGATGAGAAAAGGAATATTTCACGTTCATTTTATACTTCGCATGGCATTCCTAGTGTCCTTAGGTGTATCGATGGAACGCATGTCCGTATCATAGCTCCATCTCAAAACAAGCATCTGTACTACAACCGGAAGGGATACTATAGCCTAAATGTGATGTTGGTGAGTCAATTTCTAAAATAACAAGTTGAATAGTTAATATAGTGCTTCCGGTTGTGACTGAACTCTTTCTAAACGTTTAAACTGATGTTGTTAAAAGTGCTTCGACCTGCCTAGAATTTCATTCCGAGTCATATGTCTGCAATGATCTCATCTATTGATACAATTTTGTGTTTGCGGTGGGCGGTAGTAGTGCAGTTTCTCGTCCCCACCAAAATTTTGTCAAAAAGGGGAAAGTAGGGCATCAAAAGGCGCGTATTGACGAGTAGATTGAGATTCCGAAAACGGAAATAAATTTTGTTGATCCGTTCAAAAGTTATTAAGGGTCAAAAATAATTTGAAGCATTTCTAAAATCAAAATTTATCAAAACCCAATGAATCGATTTTCAAATTTTTATTTCCATTTTTTTGTTAATTAAATTACCATTCATTTGATGTACTACTGCTTTAGGTGCAAAACCGTTCAAGCGCAAATTTAAAGCAATTTTGTAAATCAGCCCAGGGGTTTTTAAGCGTGGTGATTCTCAATCTATTCGTAAATATGCGTCTTTTGAGCCCTTCTTTTAAATTTTCGCTTCAAATTTCGGAGGGGACTGGAAACTGAACTTTTAGCAAGTGGGCTTTAGAAGCGTCATGATTCACAATAGGGGTGCATGCAAGTGTATTTCGGTGCAGGGACCTCTAGTGAATGTACATTGTTTCAATTTACTATCGTATAATTCTCTTTTTTGAGATGTGCGATCATGAGCTAAAGATACGATATGTTGATGCCTCTCACCCTGGAGCCTCCCATGATTCTTTTATTTGGAACGTTAGTGACTTGAGGGCGTTTTTCGAAAGTCAATATTTGAGTGGCGAAACTAATAATTGGTTACTAGGTAAACATAACTGAACACATATTATGGAGGTATGAATTAACTTTTTTTCAATTAGGAGACGCTGGTTACCCTTTGGAACCATGGCTTTTGACGCCACATCGAAACGCAGAAGAAGGCTCTGCGCAAATGAAGTTTAATGATGCCCATTCGAAATGCCGCAATATAATAGAGCGAACTAATGGAGTGCTCAAAAACCGATGGAGGTGTCTCCTTGGGGCAAGAGAGCTGCACTACACCCCCAGAAAAGCAGCCAAAATAGTCAATGTGTGTTGCTCGTTGCACAATTTATGCATACATTTCAAAGCATACACAGATTTGACCGCAATAAATTATACAGAGGAACAAGCCGAGCCGGTTAGTGGAAACGCAGATGTCGTGCCTTTGACACCTCCCCAGTATTTGGCTGCAGCACAAAGTATACTTAATAGAATAGGAAACACTATTTCATGAAATAAAAGACATAACATTTTATTATTAAAAAAGATTTATTGCAGGAATAAAGTTTTGGGAAAAAATATAAATTCAGTATCAAATAATAAACCAAAGAAACAACCAAATGCACTTTTTAACATAAACAACTGAAATAAACTCAATTCTAAAAAGGCCTTATTTTAAACAAGCTTGTAAAAAACTAAAGAAACAAAAAAATTTGATGAATGAAAGTATGCATGATAGATACAAGTATGAAAACAAAAAAGTATTCATTAGCATTTCTATAAAATTTTAATTTTCAGCAATCATTAGTTCTTTTTATATAATAAGACTAATTTTTTTTTGGTATACATACGTTAAAATACAACAAACTAATTAAAAAAAAAAGTTTGAATTCAGGTACATATTTATATGTATGTATACAAAAATGCAGTCTTAAAATTTCTATGTACTTATCAATAAAAAATGTGCGAATTATAAAAGTAGGTATGTAAACGAAACCAAAAAAGTATTCGAAATAAAAGTATTTACATATGTATAAAATCACATTTAAAGGTTGGAACTTAATTAAAACTAGGTCTACAAAAATAATTCAGGTACTTATGCATGTGTATATAAAGTCTCATCTAAGTTTTCATTTAAAATATACCGAAATCTATTACAGAAACAACATATTAAATTAAAAAAAAAATTAAATTAAAAAAAAATTAAATTAAAAAAATGTTTGTGAATTCAAATTTGATTAATATTCACGATCTTTGTGTAAACTTTGAAACTCTTATTTATGTTGCTTGTGTAAATATTTCGATAATTTTAAATTGATAAATATAAAAAACACAAATATATTTGGAGAATAAACCCATTTTCAGCTTTGGCCCTACTTCTCGCACACAAAAACAAAAAAGTATTCAAAATAAATTACTTAAAATACAGAAATTAAAGTCTAATACTAGTAAAAAAAAATAGTTCAAAATAAATTACTTAAAATACAGAAATTAAAGTATAATACTGGTTAAAAAAAAAAAGAATTCACTCACATACTATGTACATTTAAATTATGCATTATTCTGTTGCATTATATCATGCAACATACCTGTTTGCGCTCTTAATAGCTCAATTTTTTCTCTTTTCATCTGCTCAATTTTTTTGAAGTGCTTCTTTTTAAGAGCAAATGTTTTTTTTTGAATTTCCGTTTGCTTTGCCGCTTCCAAAGCTCTCTGTTTCATCCAACCACACAACTTACGCTGAATTGACAACTCTTGCTCGAGAACGTCTGAAGGAGTCTTTTTACTCTTCGGCTTTCGCGAGGAAGTAGGACACTCTTCAATCATGATAGGAAGCTCTTCCTCGAGAACGTCCGAACGAGTCTTTTCAGCCGTTGACTTAATCGAGGAAGTAGGCTGCTCCTCCCCAACATCCACACTGACATCTAACCACACACTCTCACAAGATATCTCCACCTCATTCACCACATCGCAATCCATAACTACGCACTCTATCACCTCTTTGTTACCTGTCGGTGCGTTGGTCGTCTCAGCAACCACCTTTTTTGCCGCCTGTGGTAGCCCACATTTCCTCGCCACTCCTTCCACGGATTCCTTCATTCCAATTAATTCGTATATCGCTGTTTCCGTCGCCGATAGTTTGTACTGACGGTTTGGGCCACCGCCAGTACCTTTCGCAAGCTTCATGTTGCTGGCTGCTTTTCCTCTCACGTATCGTTTTTGATCGCCCCATACCTGTAATTCGACAGTTTTTACAAACTTCTAATAGTATAACGTGTGCTATAAATGTGTAATGTACCTTTTTCCATTCAGCGATACATTTTGTCGGTGGTCCTGCAGAATTTAACTCCTCCTCGGCATTTCGCCAGAATCGGTTTAGACTTCCTTGTTCCCTTTATAAAAGTTTGTCGCAATTTGCGGCTGCCCTTGCATAAGGCTCACTAAAATATCTATTTGTTGCTTGTTTATGCTCTTCGTCCTAAAAAAACCAAAAGCATTACGATATTAATGTAAAAAGTGGTTTTTTATAATTCAAAGTTAAATGAACTTACATTTTGTTCAGCGCTCACTTAAAATTGTCTGGTGAATTATCTCGCAAAAAACTGTTGTGTATTCTCACTTTTCTTTTCATTTATGATACCTACTTTACTCGCCAAACCACTTTCCCCTTTTTCGAACATCGTTTAGAATAGGCGAAGAGCGAGAAGCGAACAAATACGTGCGGATTTTATGTTCAGAATAAGGGAATAGGGAGAAGCGGAAAAATACGTGCGGATTTTTCGTTTAGAATTGGGCTGACTATTTTCTTGCTCAGGGAAATTCCAATAGTTATACACTCCATGTAAATAAAAGAGATGTTTCAGCTAGTTTATCGTTGGACATTGAATCGTTTCACTGCTCGTAGTGTGTCTTTAATCGACAAAACATATGATAAAAGTACTACTCGCTCACCACTATGAAACCCTAAAACTCGCTTATAATCGAGCTTGCTAGCTTGTTTCCACATTATAGCCCTACTTATCACACGTCCATCGTTGTCGGTTGAACAACTGCCTAATTATAGTGCAACATTACAAAACAAACATTTTAATCAACAATTGTAGACAATTGACGTGCTCCCCGGTTTTATTTTAATCTAGTCTATGCATATGTTTATAATTCCCACGACTGTATCTATTTTATTATTTTTTGGTTTTTAGTACATTTATCTTAAATATTGCAATGTATGTTTAACATAAAACCGTTTAACTTAAAAAGTTTTTTACCTATTTTTATTTTTTTTTACTATATTTTTAACTTTAGAGACAAAAAAGTTACATTCATCCGCCAACATCCGGGCTAAATTTGACATTTGTTATAGTAACAAGTATTATGTACTAATCAAATGAAAAAACCATTGCGAATTCTTTGCACATCTAGTTTTAATTTTTTTTTGGAGATTTAGTTATCTCTACATATAAAATAGGATGTAAGCTGACCTACAAATGGCAAAATCAATTCCCAGCTACAGGAAACAAACACGTAGCCAAAAATAAAATCGCAAGGTCAACAAGAGCACAAAAAGAGTACTTGGATTAATAGTAGATAAACCAAAACCAGGTTTTGGCAATACCAATGACCGCAACACTACTCGTATGTTTTTCGAAAATTCTGAGGCTAGTGCTGAGATTACGGGATTGGATGTAACGCTCATCAAATGATTCGACACTCTCCTTCACGCATTAGCATCTGGGTACAATATAAATATTCAAACATTTGAAAAATTTGCGGTTCAGACTAAAAAACTATACATAGATCTCTATATATGGTTTAATATGCCGGTTACAGTTCATAAAATCTTAGTGCATAGTACTGATATTATAAAATCAGAAAGTTGGCCAATAGGTAAAAGGAAGCACAGGAAGCCCGTAACAAATATTTGAGACGATTCAGGGGATAACACACAAAAGCATTCACGTGAAGCCTCGAATAGAGATCTTATGAATATGTTGCTTATAACATCGGATCCTTTAGTTAATAGTTTTAGGGAGATACATAAGAAAAAATTTAAAAGTCTGACTTCAGAAGTCTTAAGTTTATTGTCCCCCGATAATGTTGAGTCAATAAATACCCCAGTTGTTTCAAGCTTTCACAGAAGTGTTGCTGATATTCATGACTATTCCACAAATGACTCATCGAATGAAAGTGATGATAGCGAATAATAACATAATTATAAAAAAAAACCTATCCCATAACTTTTGGTAAGATAAGGTTTTATTTAATTTAAATCTATTGTCTTTTCTACTTTGTATGATACGTTACATTTAAGTTTTTGTAATAAGTAATTTTCACATAGTTAATTTAATTATTTACAATTTTCGCTTTTGCAAATTTATTTTAACTAATTTCCTATAAGAAAATTTGTCACGATCTGTAACAAAAACTAAATCATATTTAAAAAACAGGTAAAAAAACTTTTTAAGTTAAACGGTTTTATGTTAAACATACATTGCAATGTTTAAGATAAATGTACTAAAAACCAAAAAATAAAAATAGGTAAAAAACTTTTTAAGTTAAACGGTTTTATGTTAAACATACATTGCAATATTTAAGATAAATGTACTAAAAACCAAAAAATAATAAAATAGATACAGTCGTGGGAATTATAAACATATGCATAGACTAGATTAAAATAAAACCGGGAAGCACGTCAATTGTCTACAAATTATCGACTTAATGTGCGATAGAAGAATCGTTTAATTCGTCGTTAGGCAGTTGGCCCGCAGACGGTGAGGAAATAACTTACTCAGCCCGATTCTAAATATCCGCACGGATTTCTTTCCTTGCGGAAATTTTTGTTCGCCAGGAAAATTTCCGCCAATTCTCTTTCACTAGTGAACAGAAAAATTGGCGAAGAGGAATATCGAATTTTCGAAATCAGCTGTTGCGGTTTGACGTTTTGTTTTTATAAGTTTTTAATAAAAAGTGATTTAAATAATAAAAAATGCATAGTATTGCCTAGTATAGCAGAAGAGGAAATAGAGGACTCGGTAGCACAAGAGCCTCAACAAAGGGCTATAAGAAGAAGGTTGCGCGACAGTGCAAACCCACTGGAGTTGCCGGAAACATTGTAAGTACTAACAAAGTTATTTTTAGTCCTTTTCTTAATTCAGTTGTATTGCAGATTTATTAAATACTATAGGGTAAACAAACCCGCATTTAAATATTTGTTGGACATCTTAACGACGCACACACAACAGGCCAAAAAACATTTTGCAGTGTCGCCGATTATAAAATTAAGCGCATGCTTGCGTTTTTTCGCTGAAGGCGGATACCAAACGGGTGTGGGAAAGGATACAGATGTTTGCCTTGCCCAATCCACCTTCAGCAAAGTTCTAGGAGAAGTTGTTGACATTTTTGAGGAGGAGTTGTGCTAGAAATGGATCGTGACAACTATGAACAGCGATGAGAAAAGGAATATTTCACGTTCATTTTATACTTCGCATGGCATTCCTAGTGTCCTTAGGTGTATCGATGGAACGCATGTCCGTATCATAGCTCCATCTCAAAACAAGCATCTGTACTACAACCGGAAGGGATACTATAGCCTAAATGTGATGTTGGTGAGTCAATTTCTAAAATAACAAGTTGAATAGTTAATATAGTGCTTCCGGTTGTGACTGAACTCTTTCTAAACGTTTAAACTGATGTTGTTAAAAGTGCTTCGACCTGCCTAGAATTTCATTCCGAGTCATATGTCTGCAATGATCTCATCTATTGATACAATTTTGTGTTTGCGGTGGGCGGTAGTAGTGCAGTTTCTCGTCCCCACCAAAATTTTGTCAAAAAGGGGAAAGTAGGGCATCAAAAGGCGCGTATTGACGAGTAGATTGAGATTCCGAAAACGGAAATAAATTTTGTTGATCCGTTCAAAAGTTATTAAGGGTCAAAAATAATTTGAAGCATTTCTAAAATCAAAATTTATCAAAACCCAATGAATCGATTTTCAAATTTTTATTTCCATTTTTTTGTTAATTAAATTACCATTCATTTGATGTACTACTGCTTTAGGTGCAAAACCGTTCAAGCGCAAATTTAAAGCAATTTTGTAAATCAGCCCAGGGGTTTTTAAGCGTGGTGATTCTCAATCTATTCGTAAATATGCGTCTTTTGAGCCCTTCTTTTAAATTTTCGCTTCAAATTTCGGAGGGGACTGGAAACTGAACTTTTAGCAAGTGGGCTTTAGAAGCGTCATGATTCACAATAGGGGTGCATGCAAGTGTATTTCGGTGCAGGGACCTCTAGTGAATGTACATTGTTTCAATTTACTATCGTATAATTCTCTTTTTTGAGATGTGCGATCATGAGCTAAAGATACGATATGTTGATGCCTCTCACCCTGGAGCCTCCCATGATTCTTTTATTTGGAACGTTAGTGACTTGAGGGCGTTTTTCGAAAGTCAATATTTGAGTGGCGAAACTAATAATTGGTTACTAGGTAAACATAACTGAACACATATTATGGAGGTATGAATTAACTTTTTTTCAATTAGGAGACGCTGGTTACCCTTTGGAACCATGGCTTTTGACGCCACATCGAAACGCAGAAGAAGGCTCTGCGCAAATGAAGTTTAATGATGCCCATTCGAAATGCCGCAATATAATAGAGCGAACTAATGGAGTGCTCAAAAACCGATGGAGGTGTCTCCTTGGGGCAAGAGAGCTGCACTACACCCCCAGAAAAGCAGCCAAAATAGTCAATGTGTGTTGCTCGTTGCACAATTTATGCATACATTTCAAAGCATACACAGATTTGACCGCAATAAATTATACAGAGGAACAAGCCGAGCCGGTTAGTGGAAACGCAGATGTCGTGCCTTTGACACCTCCCCAGTATTTGGCTGCAGCACAAAGTATACTTAATAGAATAGGAAACACTATTTCATGAAATAAAAGACATAACATTTTATTATTAAAAAAGATTTATTGCAGAAATAAAGTTTTGGGAAAAAATATAAATTCAGTATCAAATAATAAACCAAAGAAACAACCAAATGCACTTTTTAACATAAACAACTGAAATAAACTCAATTCTAAAAAGGCCTTATTTTAAACAAGCTTGTAAAAAACTAAAGAAACAAAAAAATTTGATGAATGAAAGTATGCATGATAGATACAAGTATGAAAACAAAAAAGTATTCATTAGCATTTCTATAAAATTTTAATTTTCAGCAATCATTAGTTCTTTTTATATAATAAGACTAATTTTTTTTTGGTATACATACGTTAAAATACAACAAACTAATTAAAAAAAAAAGTTTGAATTCAGGTACATATTTATATGTATGTATACAAAAATGCAGTCTTAAAATTTCTATGTACTTATCAATAAAAAATGTGCGAATTATAAAAGTAGGTATGTAAACGAAACCAAAAAAGTATTCGAAATAAAAGTATTTACATATGTATAAAATCACATTTAAAGGTTGGAACTTAATTAAAACTAGGTCTACAAAAATAATTCAGGTACTTATGCATGTGTATATAAAGTCTCATCTAAGTTTTCATTTAAAATATACCGAAATCTATTACAGAAACAACATATTAAATTAAAAAAAAAATTAAATTAAAAAAAAATTAAATTAAAAAAATGTTTGTGAATTCAAATTTGATTAACTTTCACGATCTTTGTGTAAACTTTGAAACTCTTATTTATGTTGCTTGTGTAAATATTTCGATAATTTTAAATTGATAAATATAAAAAACACAAATATATTTGGAGAATAAACCCATTTTCAGCTTTGGCCCTACTTCTCGCACACAAAAACAAAAAAGTATTCAAAATAAATTACTTAAAATACAGAAATTAAAGTCTAATACTAGTAAAAAAAAATAGTTCAAAATAAATTACTTAAACTACAGAAATTAAAGTATAATACTGGTTAAAAAAAAAAAGAATTCACTCACATACTATGTACATTTAAATTATGCATTATTCTGTTGCATTATATCATGCAACATACCTGTTTGCGCTCTTAATAGCTCAATTTTTTCTCTTTTCATCTGCTCAATTTTTTTGAAGTGCTTCTTTTTAAGAGCAAATGTTTTTTTTTGAATTTCCGTTTGCTTTGCCGCTTCCAAAGCTCTCTGTTTCATCCAACCACACAACTTACGCTGAATTGACAACTCTTGCTCGAGAACGTCTGAAGGAGTCTTTTTACTCTTCGGCTTTCGCGAGGAAGTAGGACACTCTTCAATCATGATAGGAAGCTCTTCCTCGAGAACGTCCGAACGAGTCTTTTCAGCCGTTGACTTAATCGAGGAAGTAGGCTGCTCCTCCCCAACATCCACACTGACATCTAACCACACACTCTCACCAGATATCTCCACCTCATTCACCACATCGCAATCCATAACTACGCACTCTATCACCTCTTTGTTACCTGTCGGTGCGTTGGTCGTCTCAGCAACCACCTTTTTTGCCGCCTGTGGTAGCCCACATTTCCTCGCCACTCCTTCCACGGATTCCTTCATTCCAATTAATTCGTATATCGCTGTTTCCGTCGCCGATAGTTTGTACTGACGGTTTGGGCCACCGCCAGTACCTTTCGCATGCTTCATGTTGCTGGCTGCTTTTCCTCTCACGTATCGTTTTTGATCGCCCCATACCTGTAATTCGACAGTTTTTACAAACTTCTAATAGTACAACGTGTGCTATAAATGTGTAATGTACCTTTTTCCATTCAGCGATACATTTTGTCGGTGGTCCTGCAGAATTTAACTAATCCTCGGCATTTCGCCAGAATCGGTTTAAACTTCCTTGTTCCCTTTATAAAAGTTTGTCGCAATTTGCAGCTGCCCTTGCATAAGGCTCACTAAAATATCTATTTGTTGCTTGTTTATGCTCTTCGTCCTAAAAAAACCAAAAGCATTGCGATATTAATGTAAAAAGTGGTTTTTTATAATTCAAAGTTAAATGAACTTACATTTTGTTCAGCGCTCACTTAAAATTGTCTGGTGAATTATCTCGCAAAAAACTGTTGTGTATTCTCACTTTTCTTTTCATTTATGATACCTACTTTACTCGCCAAACCACTTTCCCCTTTTTCGAACATCGTTTAGAATAGGCGAAGAGCGAGAAGCGAACAAATACGTGCGGATTTTATGTTCAGAATAAGGGAATAGGGAGAAGCGGAAAAATACGTGCGGATTTTTCGTTTAGAATTGGGCTGACTATTTTCTTGCTCAGGGAAATTCCAATAGTTATACACTCCATGTAAATAAAAGAGATGTTTCAGCTAGTTTATCGTTGGACATTGAATCGTTTCACTGCTCGTAGTGTGTCTTTAATCGACAAAACATATGATAAAAGTACTACTCGCTCACCACTATGAAACCCTAAAACTCGCTTATAATCGAGCTTGCTAGCTTGTTTCCACATTATAGCCCTACTTATCACACGTCCATCGTTGTCGGTTGAACAACTGCCTAATTATAGTGCAACATTACAAAACAAACATTTTAATCAACAATTGTAGACAATTGACGTGCTCCCCGGTTTTATTTTAATCTAGTCTATGCATATGTTTATAATTCCCACGACTGTATCTATTTTATTATTTTTTGGTTTTTAGTACATTTATCTTAAATATTGCAATGTATGTTTAACATAAAACCGTTTAACTTAAAAAGTTTTTTACCTATTTTTATTTTTATACCTAGTAGTGCTTCGCACACAAGGTATATTAACTTCATTGGCCTAACGGTAGTATGTAACGGCATAAACGAATCGAGATAGATATTGACTTATATATATCAAAATGTTCAGGAGGAGAAGAGAAATTGATTGAGCCATGTCCGTCCGTCCGTCCGTCCGTCCGTCCGTCCGTCCGTCCGTCCGTCTGTGAACACGATAACTTGAGTAAATCTTGAGATATCTCAATGAAACTTTGTATGCAGGTTTATTTTTACATATCTCTGAACGGTATTGAAAATAGGCAAAATCGGTTAAAAGCCACGCCCACTTTCTATATATATAATATTTTCGAAAATACAAAAAGAGTGATTATTCAGTACATAATACACCTATAAGGATAAAATTTGGTGTGTACCTTACCGTTAAAGCAAAAAATAAATTTGTGAAGAAATTTTTAAAAAAGGGCGTGGCACCGCCCACTTTTGATTAAGTCAAATTTGGAAATATTATTAATCATAAATCAAAAACCGCTCAAGATAACAAAATAAAATTCAGCACACATATTTATATTAATACAGGCAATATTTCGAAAAAAAATTAGCGAAATCGGATTAGGTCCACGCCCAATTTTATACGAAAGATTTTGAAAAGGATCATGGATATATTGAATATGCTATAACTTTGCTTAAACTAGCTGTATATCATTTCTATTTCACATCTAAAGTGTTCGTGGGCAAAGAAAGTCGAAAGCACAAAATTTTTGGAAAATGGGCGTGGCCCCGCCCCTTTATGGGGGATTATTCCACAAAACTTTCCATGCCATAACTCCGGTAAAAATTGATTTATTAAAACGATATTTGAAGAAAGTATTCAACATATAAAGCTAACTCTTTGCTGAAAAAATAAACAAAATCGGTGAACGGACACGCCCACTTTTTGAACATAGTTCTAAAATATTTCTTCGTAAAATTAAAATCGCGATATTTCCATAATTGTATAAGTTATATAAATAAGATTTTACACACATATTAGCCTTTTTAAACAAAACTAAACTGTAAAAAAATTTTGTGGATTTTGGTGAAGTAGGCGTGGCGCCTCCCACTTTTTAGCATAAAAGGTCAGTTATTTTCAAAAGCAATTGCTTGAAATTTCAAGAAGGTATTTAAATGAAAGTTAGTGAGATGCTTCCCAATAGTATATAGTATACTCCTGCCAAAAATTACGCAAATCGGATAGCAAACACGCAAAATATACTGACAAGTAGTTAACACCCTACTGCCTTTTTTTTATACCTAGTAGTGCTTCGCACACAAGGTATATTAACTTCATTGGCCTAACGGTAGTATGTAACGGCATAAACGAATCGAGATAGATATTGACTTATATATATCAAAATGTTCAGGAGGAGAAGAGAAATTGATTGAGCCATGTCCGTCCGTCCGTCCGTCCGTCCGTCCGTCCGTCTGTGAACACGATAACTTGAGTAAATCTTGAGATATCTCAATGAAACTTTGTATGCAGGTTCCTTTTTACATATCTCTGAACGGTATTGAAAATAGGCAAAATCGGTTAAAAGCCACGCCCACTTTCTATATATATAATATTTTCGAAAATACAAAAAGAGTGATTATTCAGTACATAATACACCTATAAGGATAAAATTTGGTGTGTACCTTACCGTTAAAGCAAAAAATAAATTTGTGAAGAAATTTTTAAAAAAGGGCGTGGCACCGCCCACTTTTGATTAAGTCAAATTTGGAAATATTATTAATCATAAATCAAAAACCGCTCAAGATAACAAAATAAAATTCAGCACACATATTTATATTAATACAGGCAATATTTCGAAAAAAAATTAGCGAAATCGGATTAGGTCCACGCCCAATTTTATACGAAAGATTTTGAAAAGGATCATGGATATATTGAATATGCTATAACTTTGCTTAAACTAGCTGTATATCATTTCTATTTCACCTCTAAAGTCTTCGTGGGCAAAGAAAGTCGAAAGCACAAAATTTTTGGAAAATGGGCGTGGCCCCGCCCCTTTATGGGGGATTATTCCACAAAACTTTCCATGCCATAACTCCGGTAAAAATTGATTTATTAAAACGATATTTGAAGAAAGTGTTCAACATATAAAGCTAACTCTTTGCTGAAAAAATAAACAAAATCGGTGAACGGACACGCCCACTTTTTGAACATAGTTCTAAAATATTTCTTCGTAAAATTAAAATCGCGATATTTCCATAATTGTATAAGTTATATAAATAAGATTTTACACACATATTAGCCTTTTTAAACAAAACTAAACTGTAAAAAAATTTTGTGGATTTTGGTGAAGTAGGCGTGGCGCCTCCCACTTTTTAGCATAAAAGGTCAGTTATTTTCAAAAGCAATTGCTTGAAATTTCAAGAAGGTATTTAAATGAAAGTTAGTGAGATGCTTCCCAATAGTATATAGTATACTCCTGCCAAAAATTACGCAAATCGGATAGCAAACACGCAAAATATACTGACAAGTAGTTAACACCCTACTGCCTTTTTTTTATACCTAGTAGTGCTTCGCACACAAGGTATATTAACTTCATTGGCCTAACGGTAGTATGTAACGACATAAACGAATCGAGATAGATATTGACTTATATATATCAAAATGTTCAGGAGGAAAAGAGAAATTGATTGAGCCATGTCCGTCCGTCCGTCCGTCCGTCCGTCCGTCCGTCCGTCTGTGAACACGATAACTTGAGTAAATCTTGAGATATCTCAATGAAATTTGGTATGCAGGTTCCTTTTCACTTATCTCGGAGTGCTATTGAAAATAGGCAAAATCGGTTAAAAGCCACGCCCACTTTCTATATATATAATATTTTCGAAAATACAAAAAGGGTGATTATTCAGTACATAATAAACCTATAAGGATAAAATTTGGTGTGCACTTTAGCGTTAAGGCAAAAAATTAATTTTTGAAGAAATTTTTAAAAAGGGGCGTGGCACCGCCCTCTTTTGATTAAGTCAAATTTGAAAATATTATTAGTCATAAATCAAAAACCGCTAAAGATAGCAAAATAAAATTCAGCACACATATTTATATTAATACAAGCAATATTTCGAAAAAAAATTATTTAAATCGGGTTAGGTCCACGCCCAATTTTATACGAAAGATTTTGAAAAGGATCATAGATATATTGAATATGCTATAACTTTGCTGAAACTACTTGTGTATCATTTCTATTTCACTTCTAAAGTGTTCGTGGGCAAAGAAAGTCGAAAGCACAAAATTTTTTGAAAATGGGCGTGGCCCCGCCCCTTAATGGGGGATTATTCCAAAAAACTTTTCATGCCATAACTCCGGTAAAAATTGACTTATTGAAGCGATATTTAGAGAAATTGTTCAACATATAAAGCTAACTCTTTGCTGTAAAAATAAACAAAATTGGTGAACGGACACGCCCACTTTTTGAACACAGTTCTAAAAAATTTCTTCGTATAATTAAAATCGCGATATTTCCTTAATTGTATAAGTTATATAAATAAGATTTTACACACATAACAAGCTTTTTAAGCAAAACTGAACTGTATAAAAATTTTGTGGATTTTGGTGAAGTAGGCGTGGCGCCGCCCACTTTTTAGCATAAAAGGTCAGCTATTTTCAAAAGCAATTGCTTGAAATTTCAAGAAGGTATTTGAATGAAAGTTAGTGAGATGCTTCCTAATAGTATATAGTATACTCCTGCCAAAAATTACGCAAATCTGATAGCAAACACGCAAAATATACTGACAAGTAGTTAACACCCTACTGCCTTTTTATACCTAGTAGTGCTTCGCACACAAGGTATATTAACTTCATTGGCCTAACGGTAGTATGTAACGGCATAAACGAATCGAGATAGATATTGACTTATATATATCAAAATGTTCAGGAGGAAAAGAGAAATTGATTGAGCCATGTCCGTCCGTCCGTCCGTCCGTCCGTCCGTCCGTCCGTCTGTGAACACGATAACTTGAGTAAATCTTGAGATATCTCAATGAAACTTTGTATGCAGGTTTATTTTTACATATCTCTGAACGGTATTGAAAATAGGCAAAATCGGTTAAAAGCCACGCCCACTTTCTATATATATAATATTTTCGAAAATACAAAAAGAGTGATTATTCAGTACATAATAAACCTATAAGGATAAAATTTGGTGTGCACTTTAGCGTTAAGGCAAAAAATTAATTTTTGAAGAAATTTTTAAAAAGGGGCGTGGCACCGCCCTCTTTTGATTAAGTCAAATTTGAAAATATTATTAGTCATAAATCAAAAACCGCTAAAGATAGCAAAATAAAATTCAGCACACATATTTATATTAATACAAGCAATATTTCGAAAAAAAAATTATTTAAATCGGGTTAGGTCCACGCCCAATTTTATACGAAAGATTTTTAAAAGGATCATAGATATATTGAATATGCTATAACTTTGCTGAAACTACTTGTGTATCATTTCTATTTCACTTCTAAAGTGTTCGTGGGCAAAGAAAGTCGAAAGCACAAAATTTTTTGAAAATGGGCGTGGCCCCGCCCCTTAATGGGGGATTATTCCAAAAAACTTTTCATGCCATAACTCCGGTAAAAATTGACTTATTGAAGCGATATTTAGAGAAATTGTTCAACATATAAAGCTAACTCTTTGCTGTAAAAATAAACAAAATTGGTGAACGGACACGCCCACTTTTTGAACACAGTTCTAAAAAATTTCTTCGTATAATTAAAATCGCGATATTTCCTTAATTGTATAAGTTATATAAATAAGATTTTACACACATAACAAGCTTTTTAAGCAAAACTGAACTGTATAAAAATTTTGTGGATTTTGGTGAAGTAGGCGTGGCGCCGCCCACTTTTTAGCATAAAAGGTCAGCTATTTTCAAAAGCAATTGCTTGAAATTTCAAGAAGGTATTTAAATGAAAGTTAGTGAGATGCTTCCCAATAGTATATAGTATACTCCTGACAAAAATTACGCAAATCGGATAGCAAACACGCAAAATATACTGACAAGTAGTTAACACCCTACTGCCTTTTTTTTATACCTAGTAGTGCTTCGCACACAAGGTATATTAACTTCATTGGCCTAACGGTAGTATGTAACGGCATAAACGAATCGAGATAGATATTGACTTATATATATCAAAATGTTCAGGAGGAGAAGAGAAATTGATTGAGCCATGTCCGTCCGTCCGTCCGTCCGTCCGTCCGTCCGTCCGTCCGTCTGTGAACACGATAACTTGAGTAAATCTTGAGATATCTCAATGAAACTTTGTATGCAGGTTCCTTTTTACATATCTCTGAACGGTATTGAAAATAGGCAAAATCGGTTAAAAGCCACGCCCACTTTCTATATATATAATATTTTCGAAAATACAAAAAGAGTGATTATTCAGTACATAATACACCTATAAGGATAAAATTTGGTGTGTACCTTACCGTTAAAGCAAAAAATAAATTTGTGAAGAAATTTTTAAAAAAGGGCGTGGCACCGCCCACTTTTGATTAAGTCAAATTTGGAAATATTATTAATCATAAATCAAAAACCGCTCAAGATAACAAAATAAAATTCAGCACACATATTTATATTAATACAGGCAATATTTCGAAAAAAAATTAGCGAAATCGGATTAGGTCCACGCCCAATTTTATACGAAAGATTTTGAAAAGGATCATGGATATATTGAATATGCTATAACTTTGCTTAAACTAGCTGTATATCATTTCTATTTCACCTCTAAAGTGTTCGTGGGCAAAGAAAGTCGAAAGCACAAAATTTTTGGAAAATGGGCGTGGCCCCGCCCCTTTATGGGGGATTATTCCACAAAACTTTCCATGCCATAACTCCGGTAAAAATTGATTTATTAAAACGATATTTGAAGAAAGTGTTCAACATATAAAGCTAACTCTTTGCTGAAAAAATAAACAAAATCGGTGAACGGACACGCCCACTTTTTGAACATAGTTCTAAAATATTTCTTCGTAAAATTAAAATCGCGATATTTCCATAATTGTATAAGTTATATAAATAAGATTTTACACAAATATTAGCCTTTTTAAACAAAACTAAACTGTAAAAAAATTTTGTGGATTTTGGTGAAGTAGGCGTGGCGCCTCCCACTTTTTAGCATAAAAGGTCAGTTATTTTCAAAAGCAATTGCTTGAAATTTCAAGAAGGTATTTAAATGAAAGTTAGTGAGATGCTTCCCAATAGTATATAGTATACTCCTGCCAAAAATTACGCAAATCGGATAGCAAACACGCAAAATATACTGACAAGTAGTTAACACCCTACTGCCTTTTTTTTATACCTAGTAGTGCTTCGCACACAAGGTATATTAACTTCATTGGCCTAACGGTAGTATGTAACGGCATAAACGAATCGAGATAGATATTGACTTATATATATCAAAATGTTCAGGAGGAAAAGAGAAATTGATTGAGCCATGTCCGTCCGTCCGTCCGTCCGTCCGTCCGTCCGTCCGTCCGTCCGTCCGTCCGTCTGTGAACACGATAACTTGAGTAAATCTTGAGATATCTCAATGAAATTTGGTATGCAGGTTCCTTTTCACTTATCTCGGAGTGCTATTGAAAATAGGCAAAATCGGTTAAAAGCCACGCCCACTTTCTATATATATAATATTTTCGAAAATACAAAAAGAGTGATTATTCAGTACATAATAAACCTATAAGGATAAAATTTGGTGTGCACTTTAGCGTTAAGGCAAAAAATTAATTTTTGAAGAAATTTTTAAAAAGGGGCGTGGCACCGCCCTCTTTTGATTAAGTCAAATTTGAAAATATTATTAGTCATAAATCAAAAACCGCTAAAGATAGCAAAATAAAATTCAGCACACATATTTATATTAATACAAGCAATATTTCGAAAAAAAATTATTTAAATCGGGTTAGGTCCACGCCCAATTTTATACGAAAGATTTTGAAAAGGATCATAGATATATTGAATATGCTATAACTTTGCTGAAACTACTTGTGTATCATTTCTATTTCACTTCTAAAGTGTTCGTGGGCAAAGAAAGTCGAAAGCACAAAATTTTTTGAAAATGGGCGTGGCCCCGCCCCTTAATGGGGGATTATTTCAAAAAACTTTTCATGCCATAACTCCGGTAAAAATTGACTTATTGAAGCGATATTTAGAGAAATTGTTCAACATATAAAGCTAACTCTTTGCTGTAAAAATAAACAAAATTGGTGAACGGACACGCCCACTTTTTGAACACAGTTCTAAAAAATTTCTTCGTATAATTAAAATCGCGATATTTCCTTAATTGTATAAGTTATATAAATAAGATTTTACACACATAACAAGCTTTTTAAGCAAAACTGAACTGTATAAAAATTTTGTGGATTTTGGTGAAGTAGGCGTGGCGCCGCCCACTTTTTAGCATAAAAGGTCAGCTATTTTCAAAAGCAATTGCTTGAAATTTCAAGAAGGTATTTGAATGAAAGTTAGTGAGATGCTTCCTAATAGTATATAGTATACTCCTGCCAAAAATTACGCAAATCGGATAGCAAACACGCAAAATATACTGACAAGTAGTTAACACCCTACTGCCTTTTTATACCTAGTAGTGCTTCGCACACAAGGTATATTAACTTCATTGGCCTAACGGTAGTATGTAACGGCATAAACGAATCGAGATAGATATTGACTTATATATATCAAAATGTTCAGGAGGAAAAGAGAAATTGATTGAGCCATGTCCGTCCGTCCGTCCGTCCGTCCGTCCGTCCGTCCGTCTGTGAACACGATAACTTGAGTAAATCTTGAGATATCTCAATGAAACTTTGTATGCAGGTTTATTTTTACATATCTCTGAACGGTATTGAAAAGAGGCAAAATCGGTTAAAAGCCACGCCCACTTTCTATATATATAATATTTTCGAAAATACAAAAAGAGTGATTATTCAGTACATAATAAACCTATAAGGATAAAATTTGGTGTGCACTTTAGCGTTAACGCAAAAAATTAATTTTTGAAGAAATTTTTAAAAAGGGGCGTGGCACCGCCCTCTTTTGATTAAGTCAAATTTGAAAATATTATTAGTCATAAATCAAAAACCGCTAAAGATAGCAAAATAAAATTCAGCACACATATTTATATTAATACAAGCAATATTTCGAAAAAAAATTATTTAAATCGGGTTAGGTCCACGCCCAATTTTATACGAAAGATTTTGAAAAGGATCATAGATATATTGAATATGCTATAACTTTGCTGAAACTACTTGTGTATCATTTCTATTTCACTTCTAAAGTGTTCGTGGGCAAAGAAAGTCGAAAGCACAAAATTTTTTGAAAATGGGCGTGGCCCCGCCCCTTAATGGGGGATTATTCCAAAAAACTTTTCATGCCATAACTCCGGTAAAAATTGACTTATTGAAGCGATATTTAGAGAAATTGTTCAACATATAAAGCTAACTCTTTGCTGTAAAAATAAACAAAATTGGTGAACGGACACGCCCACTTTTTGAACACAGTTCTAAAAAATTTCTTCGTATAATTAAAATCGCGATATTTCCTTAATTGTATAAGTTATATAAATAAGATTTTACACACATAACAAGCTTTTTAAGCAAAACTGAACTGTATAAAAATTTTGTGGATTTTGGTGAAGTAGGCGTGGCGCCGCCCACTTTTTAGCATAAAAGGTCAGCTATTTTCAAAAGCAATTGCTTGAAATTTCAAGAAGGTATTTAAATGAAAGTTAGTGAGATGCTTCCCAATAGTATATAGTATACTCCTGCCAAAAATTACGCAAATCGGATAGCAAACACGCAGAATATACTGACAAGTAGTTAACACCCTACTGCCTTTTTTTTATTAATTTTTTCTATTTTCATACCTTTCATGAACATGGGGAAAGCTATTTATATTTTGTTATTTAGTGATAGTTTAATTTCCCACTTACAATAGAAATGTTTTTATCGAAAACAATCAGTTGCCTTTATAACAAATTTTCAGGTATGTATTAAAATAGACCTGAGTAAATTAGGATACCAAAACAGATCACTACTAGGTATTTAATGTTCGGTTACACCCGAACTTAGACTTCCTTACTAGTTTTTATTAATTTTTTCTATTTTCATACCTTTCATGAACATGGGGAAAGCTATTTATATTTTGTTATTTAGTGATAGTTTAATTTCCCACTTACAATAGAAATGTTTTTATCGAAAACAATCAGTTGCCTTTATAACAAATTTTCAGGTATGTATTAAAATAGACCTGAGTAAATTAGGATACCAAAACAGATCACTACTAGGTATTTAATGTTCGGTTACACCCGAACTTAGACTTCCTTACTAGTTTTTTACTATATTTTTAACTTTAGAGACAAAAAAGTTACATTCATCCGCCAACATTAGGGCTAAATTTGACATTTGTTATAGTAACAAGTATTATGTACTAATCAAATGAAAAAACCATTGCGAATTCTTTGCACATCTAGTTTTAATTTTTTTTTGGAGATTTAGTTATCTCTACATATAAAATAGGATGTAAGCTGACCTACAAATGGCAAAATCAATTCCCAGCTACAGGAAACAAACACGTAGCCAAAAATAAAATCGCAAGGTCAACAAGAGCACAAAAAGAGTACTTGGATTATTGGCAGATAAACCAAAACCAGGTTTTGGCAATACCAATGACCGCAACACTACTCGTATGTTTTTCGAAAATTCTGAGGCTAGTGCTGAGATTACGGGATTGGATGTAACGCTCATCAAATGATTCGACACTCTCCTTCACGCATTAGCATCTGGGTACAATATAAATATTCAAACATTTGAAAAATTTGCGGTTCAGACTAAAAAACTATACATAGATCTCTATACATGGTTTAATATGCCGGTTACAGTTCATAAAATCTTAGTGCATAGTACTGATATTATAAAATCAGAAAGTTGGCCAATAGGTAAAAGGAAGCACAGGAAGCCCGTAACAAATATTTGAGACGATTCAGGGGATAACACACAAAAGCATTCACGTGAAGCCTCGAATAGAGATCTTATGAATATGTTGCTTATAACATCGGATCCTTTAGTTAATAGTTTTAGGGAGATACATAAGAAAAAATTTAAAAGTCTGACTTCAGAAGTCTTAAGTTTATTGTCCCCCGATAATGTTGAGTCAATAAATACCCCAGTTGTTTCAAGCTTTCACAGAAGTGTTGCTGATATTCATGACTATTCCACAAATGACTCATCGAATGAAAGTGATGATAGCGAATAATAACATAATTATAAAAGATAACCTATCCCATAACTTTTGGTTAGATAAGGTTTTATTTAATTTAAATCTATTGTCTTTTCTACTTTGTATGATACGTTACATTTAAGTTTTTGTAATAAGTAATTTTCACATAGTTAATTTAATTATTTACAATTTTCGCTTTTGCAAATTTATTTTAACTAATTTCCTATAAGAAAATTTGTCACGATCTGTAACAAAAACTAAATCATATTTAAAAAACAGGTAAAAAAACTTTTTAAGTTAAACGGTTTTATGTTAAACATACATTGCAATGTTTAAGATAAATGTACTAAAAACCAAAAAATAAAAATAGGTAAAAAACTTTTTAAGTTAAACGGTTTTATGTTAAACATACATTGCAATATTTAAGATAAATGTACTAAAAACCAAAAAATAATAAAATAGATACAGTCGTGGGAATTATAAACATATGCATAGACTAGATTAAAATAAAACCGGGAAGCACGTCAATTGTCTACAAATTATCGACTTAATGTGCGATAGAAGAATCGTTTAATTCGTCGTTAGGCAGTTGGCCCGCAGACGGTGAGGAAATAACTTACTCAGCCCGATTCTAAATATCCGCACGGATTTCTTTCCTTGCGGAAATTTTTGTTCGCCAGGAAAATTTCCGCCAATTCTCTTTCACTAGTGAACAGAAAAATTGGCGAAGAGGAATATCGAATTTTCGAAATCAGCTGTTGCGGTTTGACGTTTTGTTTTTATAAGTTTTTAATAAAAAGTGATTTAAATAATAAAAAATGCATAGTATTGCCTAGTATAGCAGAAGAGGAAATAGAGGACTCGGTAGCACAAGAGCCTCAACAAAGGGCTATAAGAAGAAGGTTGCGCGACAGTGCAAACCCACTGGAGTTGCCGGAAACATTGAAAGTACTAACAAAGTTATTTTTAGTCCTTTTCTTAATTCAGTTGTATTGCAGATTTATTAAATACTATAGGGTAAACAAACCCGCATTTAAATATTTGTTGGACATCTTAACGACGCACACACAACAGGCCAAAAAACATTTTGCAGTGTCGCCGATTATAAAATTAAGCGCATGCTTGCGTTTTTTCGCTGAAGGCGGATACCAAACGGGTGTGGGAAAGGATACAGATGTTTGCCTTGCCCAATCCACCTTCAGCAAAGTTCTAGGAGAAGTTGTTGACATTTTTGAGGAGGAGTTGTGCTAGAAATGGATCGTGACAACTATGAACAGCGATGAGAAAAGGAATATTTCACGTTCATTTTATACTTCGCATGGCATTCCTAGTGTCCTTAGGTGTATCGATGGAACGCATGTCCGTATCATAGCTCCATCTCAAAACAAGCATCTGTACTACAACCGGAAGGGATACTATAGCCTAAATGTGATGTTGGTGAGTCAATTTCTAAAATAACAAGTTGAATAGTTAATATAGTGCTTCCGGTTGTGACTGAACTCTTTCTAAACGTTTAAACTGATGTTGTTAAAAGTGCTTCGACCTGCCTAGAATTTCATTCCGAGTCATATGTCTGCAATGATCTCATCTATTGATACAATTTTGTGTTTGCGGTGGGCGGTAGTAGTGCAGTTTCTCGTCCCCACCAAAATTTTGTCAAAAAGGGGAAAGTAGGGCATCAAAAGGCGCGTATTGACGAGTAGATTGAGATTCCGAAAACGGAAATAAATTTTGTTGATCCGTTCAAAAGTTATTAAGGGTCAAAAATAATTTGAAGCATTTCTAAAATCAAAATTTATCAAAACCCAATGAATCGATTTTCAAATTTTTATTTCCATTTTTTTGTTAATTAAATTACCATTCATTTGATGTACTACTGCTTTAGGTGCAAAACCGTTCAAGCGCAAATTTAAAGCAATTTTGTAAATCAGCCCAGGGGTTTTTAAGCGTGGTGATTCTCAATCTATTCGTAAATATGCGTCTTTTGAGCCCTTCTTTTACATTTTCGCTTCAAATTTCGGAGGGGACTGGAAACTGAACTTTTAGCAAGTGGGCTTTAGAAGCGTCATGATTCACAATAGGGGTGCATGCAAGTGTATTTCGGTGCAGGGACCTCTAGTGAATGTACATTGTTTCAATTTACTATCGTATAATTCTCTTTTTTGAGATGTGCGATCATGAGCTAAAGATACGATATGTTGATGCCTCTCACCCTGGAGCCTCCCATGATTCTTTTATTTGGAACGTTAGTGACTTGAGGGCGTTTTTCGAAAGTCAATATTTGAGTGGCGAAACTAATAATTGGTTACTAGGTAAACATAACTGAACACATATTATGGAGGTATGAATTAACTTTTTTTCAATTAGGAGACGCTGGTTACCCTTTGGAACCATGGCTTTTGACGCCACATCGAAACGCAGAAGAAGGCTCTGCGCAAATGAAGTTTAATGATGCCCATTCGAAATGCCGCAATATAATAGAGCGAACTAATGGAGTGCTCAAAAACCGATGGAGGTGTCTCCTTGGGGCAAGAGAGCTGCACTACAACCCCAGAAAAGCAGCCAAAATAGTCAATGTGTGTTGCTCGTTGCACAATTTATGCATACATTTCAAAGCATACACAGATTTGACCGCAATAAATTATACAGAGGAACAAGCCGAGCCGGTTAGTGGAAACGCAGATGTCGTGCCTTTGACACCTCCCCAGTATTTGGCTGCAGCACAAAGTATACTTAATAGAATAGGAAACACTATTTCATGAAATAAAAGACATAACATTTTATTATTAAAAAAGATTTATTGCAGGAATAAAGTTTTGGGAAAAAATATAAATTCAGTATCAAATAATAAACCAAAGAAACAACCAAATGCACTTTTTAACATAAACAACTGAAATAAACTCAATTCTAAAAAGGCCTTATTTTAAACAAGCTTGTAAAAAACTAAAGAAACAAAAAAATTTGATGAATGAAAGTATGCATGATAGATACAAGTATGAAAACAAAAAAGTATTCATTAGCATTTCTATAAAATTTTAATTTTCAGCAATCATTAGTTCTTTTTATATAATAAGACTAATTTTTTTTTGGTATACATACGTTAAAATACAACAAACTAATTAAAAAAAAAAGTTTGAATTCAGGTACATATTTATATGTATGTATACAAAAATGCAGTCTTAAAATTTCTATGTACTTATCAATAAAAAATGTGCGAATTATAAAAGTAGGTATGTAAACGAAACCAAAAAAGTATTCGAAATAAAAGTATTTACATATGTATAAAATCACATTTAAAGGTTGGAACTTAATTAAAACTAGGTCTACAAAAATAATTCAGGTACTTATGCATGTGTATATAAAGTCTCATCTAAGTTTTCATTTAAAATATACCGAAATCTATTACAGAAACAACATATTAAATTAAAAAAAAAATTAAATTAAAAAAAAATTAAATTAAAAAAATGTTTGTGAATTCAAATTTGATTAACTTTCACGATCTTTGTGTAAACTTTGAAACTCTTATTTATGTTGCTTGTGTAAATATTTCGATAATTTTAAATTGATAAATATAAAAAACACAAATATATTTGGAGAATAAACCCATTTTCAGCTTTGGCCCTACTTCTCGCACACAAAAACAAAAAAGTATTCAAAATAAATTACTTAAAATACAGAAATTAAAGTCTAATACTAGTAAAAAAAAATAGTTCAAAATAAATTACTTAAAATACAGAAATTAAAGTATAATACTGGTTAAAAAAAAAAAGAATTCACTCACATACTATGTACATTTAAATTATGCAGTATTCTGTTGCATTATATCATGCAACATACCTGTTTGCGCTCTTAATAGCTCAATTTTTTCTCTTTTCATCTGCTCAATTTTTTTTGAAGTGCTTCTTTTTAAGAGCAAATGTTTTTTTTTGAATTTCCGTTTGCTTTGCCGCTTCCAAAGCTCTCTGTTTCATCCAACCACACAACTTACGCTGAATTGACAACTCTTGCTCGAGAACGTCTGAAGGAGTCTTTTTACTCTTCGGCTTTCGCGAGGAAGTAGGACACTCTTCAATCATGATAGGAAGCTCTTCCTCGAGAACGTCCGAACGAGTCTTTTCAGCCGTTGACTTAATCGAGGAAGTAGGCTGCTCCTCCCCAACATCCACACTGACATCTAACCACACACTCTCACCAGATATCTCCACCTCATTCACCACATCGCAATCCATAACTACGCACTCTATCACCTCTTTGTTACCTGTCGGTGCGTTGGTCGTCTCAGCAACCACCTTTTTTGCCGCCTGTGGTAGCCCACATTTCCTCGCCACTCCTTCCACGGATTCCTTCATTCCAATTAATTCGTATATCGCTGTTTCCGTCGCCGATAGTTTGTACTGACGGTTTGGGCCACCGCCAGTACCTTTCGCATGCTTCATGTTGCTGGCTGCTTTTCCTCTCACGTATCGTTTTTGATCGTCCCATACCTGTAATTCGACAGTTTTTACAAACTTCTAATAGTACAACGTGTGCTATAAATGTGTAATGTACCTTTTTCCATTCAGCGATACATTTTGTCGGTGGTCCTGCAGAATTTAACTAATCCTCGGCATTTCGCCAGAATCGGTTTAAACTTCCTTGTTCCCTTTATAAAAGTTTGTCGCAATTTGCGGCTGCCCTTGCATAAGGCTCACTAAAATATCTATTTGTTGCTTGTTTATGCTCTTCGTCCTAAAAAAACCAAAAGCATTGCGATATTAATGTAAAAAGTGGTTTTTTATAATTCAAAGTTAAATGAACTTACATTTTGTTCAGCGCTCACTTAAAATTGTCTGGTGAATTATCTCGCAAAAAACTGTTGTGTATTCTCACTTTTCTTTTCATTTATGATACCTACTTTACTCGCCAAACCACTTTCCCCTTTTTCGAACATCGTTTAGAATAGGCGAAGAGCGAGAAGCGAACAAATACGTGCGGATTTTATGTTCAGAATAAGGGAATAGGGAGAAGCGGAAAAATACGTGCGGATTTTTCGTTTAGAATTGGGCTGACTATTTTCTTGCTCAGGGAAATTCCAATAGTTATACACTCCATGTAAATAAAAGAGATGTTTCAGCTAGTTTATCGTTGGACATTGAATCGTTTCACTGCTCGTAGTGTGTCTTTAATCGACAAAACATATGATAAAAGTACTACTCGCTCACCACTATGAAACCCTAAAACTCGCTTATAATCGAGCTTGCTAGCTTGTTTCCACATTATAGCCCTACTTATCACACGTCCATCGTTGTCGGTTGAACAACTGCCTAATTATAGTGCAACATTACAAAACAAACATTTTAATCAACAATTGTAGACAATTGACGTGCTCCCCGGTTTTATTTTAATCTAGTCTATGCATATGTTTATAATTCCCACGACTGTATCTATTTTATTATTTTTTGGTTTTTAGTACATTTATCTTAAATATTGCAATGTATGTTTAACATAAAACCGTTTAACTTAAAAAGTTTTTTACCTATTTTTATTTTTTTTTACTATATTTTTAACTTTAGAGACAAAAAAGTTACATTCATCCGCCAACATTAGGGCTAAATTTGACATTTGTTATAGTAACAAGTATTATGTACTAATCAAATGAAAAAACCATTGCGAATTCTTTGCACATCTAGTTTTAATTTTTTTTTGGAGATTTAGTTATCTCTACATATAAAATAGGATGTAAGCTGACCTACAAATGGCAAAATCAATTCCCAGCTACAGGAAACAAACACGTAGCCAAAAATAAAATCGCAAGGTCAACAAGAGCACAAAAAGAGTACTTGGATTATTGGCAGATAAACCAAAACCAGGTTTTGGCAATACCAATGACCGCAACACTACTCGTATGTTTTTCGAAAATTCTGAGGCTAGTGCTGAGATTACGGGATTGGATGTAACGCTCATCAAATGATTCGACACTCTCCTTCACGCATTAGCATCTGGGTACAATATAAATATTCAAACATTTGAAAAATTTGCGGTTCAGACTAAAAAACTATACATAGATCTCTATACATGGTTTAATATGCCGGTTACAGTTCATAAAATCTTAGTGCATAGTACTGATATTATAAAATCAGAAAGTTGGCCAATAGGTAAAAGGAAGCACAGGAAGCCCGTAACAAATATTTGAGACGATTCAGGGGATAACACACAAAAGCATTCACGTGAAGCCTCGAATAGAGATCTTATGAATATGTTGCTTATAACATCGGATCCTTTAGTTAATAGTTTTAGGGAGATACATAAGAAAAAATTTAAAAGTCTGACTTCAGAAGTCTTAAGTTTATTGTCCCCCGATAATGTTGAGTCAATAAATACCCCAGTTGTTTCAAGCTTTCACAGAAGTGTTGCTGATATTCATGACTATTCCACAAATGACTCATCGAATGAAAGTGATGATAGCGAATAATAACATAATTATAAAAGATAACCTATCCCATAACTTTTGGTTAGATAAGGTTTTATTTAATTTAAATCTATTGTCTTTTCTACTTTGTATGATACGTTACATTTAAGTTTTTGTAATAAGTAATTTTCACATAGTTAATTTAATTATTTACAATTTTCGCTTTTGCAAATTTATTTTAACTAATTTCCTATAAGAAAATTTGTCACGATCTGTAACAAAAACTAAATCATATTTAAAAAACAGGTAAAAAAACTTTTTAAGTTAAACGGTTTTATGTTAAACATACATTGCAATGTTTAAGATAAATGTACTAAAAACCAAAAAATAAAAATAGGTAAAAAACTTTTTAAGTTAAACGGTTTTATGTTAAACATACATTGCAATATTTAAGATAAATGTACTAAAAACCAAAAAATAATAAAATAGATACAGTCGTGGGAATTATAAACATATGCATAGACTAGATTAAAATAAAACCGGGAAGCACGTCAATTGTCTACAAATTATCGACTTAATGTGCGATAGAAGAATCGTTTAATTCGTCGTTAGGCAGTTGGCCCGCAGACGGTGAGGAAATAACTTACTCAGCCCGATTCTAAATATCCGCACGGATTTCTTTCCTTGCGGAAATTTTTGTTCGCCAGGAAAATTTCCGCCAATTCTCTTTCACTAGTGAACAGAAAAATTGGCGAAGAGGAATATCGAATTTTCGAAATCAGCTGTTGCGGTTTGACGTTTTGTTTTTATAAGTTTTTAATAAAAAGTGATTTAAATAATAAAAAATGCATAGTATTGCCTAGTATAGCAGAAGAGGAAATAGAGGACTCGGTAGCACAAGAGCCTCAACAAAGGGCTATAAGAAGAAGGTTGCGCGACAGTGCAAACCCACTGGAGTTGCCGGAAACATTGAAAGTACTAACAAAGTTATTTTTAGTCCTTTTCTTAATTCAGTTGTATTGCAGATTTATTAAATACTATAGGGTAAACAAACCCGCATTTAAATATTTGTTGGACATCTTAACGACGCACACACAACAGGCCAAAAAACATTTTGCAGTGTCGCCGATTATAAAATTAAGCGCATGCTTGCGTTTTTTCGCTGAAGGCGGATACCAAACGGGTGTGGGAAAGGATACAGATGTTTGCCTTGCCCAATCCACCTTCAGCAAAGTTCTAGGAGAAGTTGTTGACATTTTTGAGGAGGAGTTGTGCTAGAAATGGATCGTGACAACTATGAACAGCGATGAGAAAAGGAATATTTCACGTTCATTTTATACTTCGCATGGCATTCCTAGTGTCCTTAGGTGTATCGATGGAACGCATGTCCGTATCATAGCTCCATCTCAAAACAAGCATCTGTACTACAACCGGAAGGGATACTATAGCCTAAATGTGATGTTGGTGAGTCAATTTCTAAAATAACAAGTTGAATAGTTAATATAGTGCTTCCGGTTGTGACTGAACTCTTTCTAAACGTTTAAACTGATGTTGTTAAAAGTGCTTCGACCTGCCTAGAATTTCATTCCGAGTCATATGTCTGCAATGATCTCATCTATTGATACAATTTTGTGTTTGCGGTGGGCGGTAGTAGTGCAGTTTCTCGTCCCCACCAAAATTTTGTCAAAAAGGGGAAAGTAGGGCATCAAAAGGCGCGTATTGACGAGTAGATTGAGATTCCGAAAACGGAAATAAATTTTGTTGATCCGTTCAAAAGTTATTAAGGGTCAAAAATAATTTGAAGCATTTCTAAAATCAAAATTTATCAAAACCCAATGAATCGATTTTCAAATTTTTATTTCCATTTTTTTGTTAATTAAATTACCATTCATTTGATGTACTACTGCTTTAGGTGCAAAACCGTTCAAGCGCAAATTTAAAGCAATTTTGTAAATCAGCCCAGGGGTTTTTAAGCGTGGTGATTCTCAATCTATTCGTAAATATGCGTCTTTTGAGCCCTTCTTTTAAATTTTCGCTTCAAATTTCGGAGGGGACTGGAAACTGAACTTTTAGCAAGTGGGCTTTAGAAGCGTCATGATTCACAATAGGGGTGCATGCAAGTGTATTTCGGTGCAGGGACCTCTAGTGAATGTACATTGTTTCAATTTACTATCGTATAATTCTCTTTTTTGAGATGTGCGATCATGAGCTAAAGATACGATATGTTGATGCCTCTCACCCTGGAGCCTCCCATGATTCTTTTATTTGGAACGTTAGTGACTTGAGGGCGTTTTTCGAAAGTCAATATTTGAGTGGCGAAACTAATAATTGGTTACTAGGTAAACATAACTGAACACATATTATGGAGGTATGAATTAACTTTTTTTCAATTAGGAGACGCTGGTTACCCTTTGGAACCATGGCTTTTGACGCCACATCGAAACGCAGAAGAAGGCTCTGCGCAAATGAAGTTTAATGATGCCCATTCGAAATGCCGCAATATAATAGAGCGAACTAATGGAGTGCTCAAAAACCGATGGAGGTGTCTCCTTGGGGCAAGAGAGCTGCACTACACCCCCAGAAAAGCAGCCAAAATAGTCAATGTGTGTTGCTCGTTGCACAATTTATGCATACATTTCAAAGCATACACAGATTTGACCGCAATAAATTATACAGAGGAACAAGCCGAGCCGGTTAGTGGAAACGCAGATGTCGTGCCTTTGACACCTCCCCAGTATTTGGCTGCAGCACAAAGTATACTTAATAGAATAGGAAACACTATTTCATGAAATAAAAGACATAACATTTTATTATTAAAAAAGATTTATTGCAGGAATAAAGTTTTGGGAAAAAATATAAATTCAGTATCAAATAATAAACCAAAGAAACAACCAAATGCACTTTTTAACATAAACAACTGAAATAAACTCAATTCTAAAAAGGCCTTATTTTAAACAAGCTTGTAAAAAACTAAAGAAACAAAAAAATTTGATGAATGAAAGTATGCATGATAGATACAAGTATGAAAACAAAAAAGTATTCATTAGCATTTCTATAAAATTTTAATTTTCAGCAATCATTAGTTCTTTTTATATAATAAGACTAATTTTTTTTTGGTATACATACGTTAAAATACAACAAACTAATTAAAAAAAAAAGTTTGAATTCAGGTACATATTTATATGTATGTATACAAAAATGCAGTCTTAAAATTTCTATGTACTTATCAATAAAAAATGTGCGAATTATAAAAGTAGGTATGTAAACGAAACCAAAAAAGTATTCGAAATAAAAGTATTTACATATGTATAAAATCACATTTAAAGGTTGGAACTTAATTAAAACTAGGTCTACAAAAATAATTCAGGTACTTATGCATGTGTATATAAAGTCTCATCTAAGTTTTCATTTAAAATATACCGAAATCTATTACAGAAACAACATATTAAATTAAAAAAAAAATTAAATTAAAAAAAAATTAAATTAAAAAAATGTTTGTGAATTCAAATTTGATTAACTTTCACGATCTTTGTGTAAACTTTGAAACTCTTATTTATGTTGCTTGTGTAAATATTTCGATAATTTTAAATTGATAAATATAAAAAACACAAATATATTTGGAGAATAAACCCATTTTCAGCTTTGGCCCTACTTCTCGCACACAAAAACAAAAAAGTATTCAAAATAAATTACTTAAAATACAGAAATTAAAGTCTAATACTAGTAAAAAAAAATAGTTCAAAATAAATTACTTAAAATACAGAAATTAAAGTATAATACTGGTTAAAAAAAAAAAGAATTCACTCACATACTATGTACATTTAAATTATGCAGTATTCTGTTGCATTATATCATGCAACATACCTGTTTGCGCTCTTAATAGCTCAATTTTTTCTCTTTTCATCTGCTCAATTTTTTTTGAAGTGCTTCTTTTTAAGAGCAAATGTTTTTTTTTGAATTTCCGTTTGCTTTGCCGCTTCCAAAGCTCTCTGTTTCATCCAACCACACAACTTACGCTGAATTGACAACTCTTGCTCGAGAACGTCTGAAGGAGTCTTTTTACTCTTCGGCTTTCGCGAGGAAGTAGGACACTCTTCAATCATGATAGGAAGCTCTTCCTCGAGAACGTCCGAACGAGTCTTTTCAGCCGTTGACTTAATCGAGGAAGTAGGCTGCTCCTCCCCAACATCCACACTGACATCTAACCACACACTCTCACCAGATATCTCCACCTCATTCACCACATCGCAATCCATAACTACGCACTCTATCACCTCTTTGTTACCTGTCGGTGCGTTGGTCGTCTCAGCAACCACCTTTTTTGCCGCCTGTGGTAGCCCACATTTCCTCGCCACTCCTTCCACGGATTCCTTCATTCCAATTAATTCGTATATCGCTGTTTCCGTCGCCGATAGTTTGTACTGACGGTTTGGGCCACCGCCAGTACCTTTCGCATGCTTCATGTTGCTGGCTGCTTTTCCTCTCACGTATCGTTTTTGATCGCCCCATACCTGTAATTCGACAGTTTTTACAAACTTCTAATAGTATAACGTGTGCTATAAATGTGTAATGTACCTTTTTCCATTCAGCGATACATTTTGTCGGTGGTCCTGCAGAATTTAACTCCTCCTCGGCATTTCGCCAGAATCGGTTTAAACTTCCTTGTTCCCTTTATAAAAGTTTGTCGCAATTTGCGGCTGCCCTTGCATAAGGCTCACTAAAATATCTATTTGTTGCTTGTTTATGCTCTTCGTCCTAAAAAAACCAAAAGCATTACGATATTAATGTAAAAAGTGGTTTTTTATAATTCAAAATTAAATGAACTTACATTTTGTTCAGCGCTCACTTAAAATTGTCTGGTGAATTATCTCGCAAAAAACTGTTGTGTATTCTCACTTTTCTTTTCATTTATGATACCTACTTTACTCGCCAAACCACTTTCCCCTTTTTCGAACATCGTTTGGAATAGGCGAAGAGCGAGAAGCGAACAAATACGTGCGGATTTTATGTTCAGAATAAGGGAATAGGGAGAAGCGGAAAAATACGTGCGGATTTTTCGTTTAGAATTGGGCTGACTATTTTCTTGCTCAGGGAAATTCCAATAGTTATACACTCCATGTAAATAAAATAGATGTTTCAGCTAGTTTATCGTTGGACATTGAATCGTTTCACTGCTCGTAGTGTGTCTTTAATCGACAAAACATATGATAAAAGTACTACTCGCTCACCACTATGAAACCCTAAAACTCGCTTATAATCGAGCTTGCTAGCTTGTTTCCACATTATAGCCCTACTTATCACACGTCCATCGTTGTCGGTTGAACAACTGCCTAATTATAGTGCAACATTACAAAACAAACATTTTAATCAACAATTGTAGACAATTGACGTGCTCCCCGGTTTTATTTTAATCTAGTCTATGCATATGTTTATAATTCCCACGACTGTATCTATTTTATTATTTTTTGGTTTTTAGTACATTTATCTTAAATATTGCAATGTATGTTTAACATAAAACCGTTTAACTTCAAAAGTTTTTTACCTATTTTTATTTTTTTTTACTATATTTTTAACTTTAGAGACAAAAAAGTTACATTCATCCGCCAACATCCGGGCTAAATTTGACATTTGTTATAGTAACAAGTATTATGTACTAATCAAATGAAAAAACCATTGCGAATTCTTTGCACATCTAGTTTTAATTTTTTTTTGGAGATTTAGTTATCTCTACATATAAAATAGGATGTAAGCTGACCTACAAATGGCAAAATCAATTCCCAGCTACAGGAAACAAACACGTAGCCAAAAATAAAATCGCAAGGTCAACAAGAGCACAAAAAGAGTACTTGGATTAATAGTAGATAAACCAAAACCAGGTTTTGGCAATACCAATGACCGCAACACTACTCGTATGTTTTTCGAAAATTCTGAGGCTAGTGCTGAGATTACGGGATTGGATGTAACGCTCATCAAATGATTCGACACTCTCCTTCACGCATTAGCATCTGGGTACAATATAAATATTCAAACATTTGAAAAATTTGCGGTTCAGACTAAAAAACTATACATAGATCTCTATACATGGTTTAATATGCCGGTTACAGTTCATAAAATCTTAGTGCATAGTACTGATATTATAAAATCAGAAAGTTGGCCAATAGGTAAAAGGAAGCACAGGAAGCCCGTAACAAATATTTGAGACGATTCAGGGGATAACACACAAAAGCATTCACGTGAAGCCTCGAATAGAGATCTTATGAATATGTTGCTTATAACATCGGATCCTTAAGTTAATAGTTTTAGGGAGATACATAAGAAAAAATTTAAAAGTCTGACTTCAGAAGTCTTAAGTTTATTGTCCCCCGATAATGTTGAGTCAATAAATACCCCAGTTGTTTCAAGCTTTCACAGAAGTGTTGCTGATATTCATGACTATTCCACAAATGACTCATCGAATGAAAGTGATGATAGCGAATAATAACATAATTATAAAAGATAACCTATCCCATAACTTTTGGTTAGATAAGGTTTTATTTAATTTAAATCTATTGTCTTTTCTACTTTGTATGATACGTTACATTTAAGTTTTTGTAATAAGTAATTTTCACATAGTTAATTTAATTATTTACAATTTTCGCTTTTGCAAATTTATTTTAACTAATTTCCTATAAGAAAATTTGTCACGATCTGTAACAAAAACTAAATCATATTTAAACAAGTAAGGAAAGGGCTGTCTTCGGCTGTGCCGAAGTCTTTATACCTTTCATGAATATGCACAACTTTTCTCAGTGTCCGCTCCTTACTTACAATTACTCACAAACTCTCCAAAACTGTTAATTTAAAAATACATAGCCAAACCACATATATCGGAGCAATCGGTAATATGGGAGCTATATGTTATGTAAGTCCGATCTCTATGATTTTCACTACACACATCACTCATATAATAAGTACCAAACCTGCAAAATTCTACGTTTCTAGCTTTCTATTTGAAAAATTTATAGCCCGAAACCCATTTATCGAAACTATCGATTATATGGGAGCTATATGTTATGTTGGTCCGATCCAGGTGATTTTCACTACACACATTACTTATATAGTATGTACTAAACCTGCGAAATTTCGCTCTAATAGCTTTTTAATTGCAAGAGTTAGAGGCCAAAACCCATTTATCGAAACTATCGATTATATGGGAGCTATATGTTATGTTGGTCCGATCCAGGTGATTTTCACTACACACATTACTTATATAGTATGTACTAAACCTGCGGAATTTCGCTCAAATAGCTTTTTAATTGCAAGAGTTAGAGGCCAAAACCCGTTTATCGGAACAATCGATTGTATCTGAGCTATGCGTTGTATCGTTCCGATCTTGCTGGTTCCGACAAATGATTAATCCTATGCAAAATGGCGCCTGCTTGCAAAATTTCATCGAGATATCTCTAAAATTGAGGGACTAGTTTGCGTTCAAACAGACGGACGGACAGACGGACAGACGGACGGACGGACGGACGGACGGACATGGCTAAATCAACTCAGCTCGTCGCCCTGATCATTTCGGTATACTTAATGGTGGGTCTATCTCTTCTTCTTCTCATACTTACAAACATCGGACCAAAGTTATAATACCATTTCATGCTCATGAAAGGTATAAAAACAGGTAAAAAAACTTTTTAAGTTAAACGGTTTTATGTTAAACATACATTGCAATGTTTAAGATAAATGTACTAAAAACCAAAAAATAAAAATAGGTAAAAAACTTTTTAAGTTAAACGGTTTTATGTTAAACATACATTGCAATATTTAAGATAAATGTACTAAAAACCAAAAAATAATAAAATAGATACAGGCGTGGGAATTATAAACATATGCATAGACTAGATTAAAATAAAACCGGGGAGCACGTCAATTGTCTACAATTGTTGATTAAAATGTTTGTTTTGTAATGTTGCACTATAATTAGGCAGTTGTTCAACCGACAACGATGGACGTGTGATAAGTAGGGCTATAATGTGGAAACAAGCTAGCAAGCTCGATTATAAGCGAGTTTTAGGGTTTCATAGTGGTGAGCGAGTAGTACTTTTATCATATGTTTTGTCGATTAAGGACATACTACGAGCAGTGAAACGATTCCTCGCCAGCCAGCAGTGTGAATGTCCAACGATAAACTAGCTGAAACATCTCTTTTATTTGCATGGAGTGTATAACTATTGGAATTTCCATGAGCAAGAAAATAGTAAGTAATTTCCTCACCGTCTGCGGGCCAACTGCCTAACGACGAATTAAACGATTCTTCTATCGCACATTAAGTCGATAATTTGTAGACAATTGACGTGCTTCCCGGTTTTATTTTAATCTAGTCTATGCATATGTTTATAATTCCCACGACTGTATCCATTTTATTATTTTTTGGTTTTTAGTACATTTATCTTAAATATTGCAATGTATGTTTAACATAAAACCGTTTAACTTAAAAAGTTTTTTTACCTGTTTTTTTATATTTTGTGTTAGAAGTTGCTTTACACTTCACTCGTTTCAATTAATTCAAATCACTGTTTTTCACTATTATTATTTTTATCTAAACGTTACGATTATGATAAACAGAACGCGAGCGGTACATCTCTCTGAGGCGTCTTCAAAAAAACTCAAATTTATTTATTGAGTTTCAATTATACGTGGTCTCAAAAATCTTTAAAAGAAGTAGCCTACTGCATTGGCAAAAATTTAAAATTAAATTTGAAATTGGTAATTGACATTTATCAATTATACGCGGTCTCAAGAACTTTTAAAGGAAGTAGCCTACTGCATTTGCAAAGATTTAAAATTAAATTTGAAATTGGTAATTGACATTTATCAATTATACGCGGTCTCAAGAATTTTTAAAAGAAGTAGCCTACTGCATTTGCAAAGATTTAAAATTAAATTTGAAATTTGTAATTGACATTTATCAATTATACGCGGTCTGAAGAATTTTTAAAAGAAGTAGCCTACTTCATTTTGCAAAGATTTAAAATTAACTTGGATGATTTAATATTTAATTTCGTATAGCTTTGTTAACCTAGAGATATTGACCACGAAATATTCCAGTAGTATGGGAGGTACCACGACTACTTTTTCACTATCCCCAGTTTTTCTGGAGGTGGTAGGGATTCGTCTTGAGATAGGTGGCAACCCTGTAAACCGCCCCAAGTGGCAACACCCACGAATATAATCTAAGAATGAATCATGCTATCTTTATGCCAAATTTCATTCAAATCGGTCAAGCAGATCCCGAGATATAAATAAAAACATAAAATGCGGTTAGGTGGCAATTCTAGGTGGCAACCCTGCTTGAAATTGTCATATTTGGAATACGGACGAAGATACCTTTCATTTGATACCCATATTGGCATATCTAGCTCTATATTTAAAAAAAATTTGAGATAGGTGGCAACCCTGTAAACCGTCCCAGGTGGCAACACCCAAACATAATTGTATTGCCACCAAAATCCAAAGTGTATGCAAAATTTCAGATTAATCGGTTGACAGGAAGAGGGTGAAATTTGAATTACTAAATTTGACCCAAGAATAAAACAAACGGGGTGAGCTAAATAAAACCGTTTAAAAATGTTTGAAAAATTCGACGAATTTTCATAAAATTTTTTTTTTTTTTGGAATTTTCAGAATTTTTTAGAGTATTGAGATTTGTAGTCCATTAAATTTAAGTACATTAAAGTAATATTCCTAAGTCCCTAACATTTTTTTTGGATTATGTCACTTATTCACATGAGTTACTGTATATGAAATAAGCAAATGTATGCATATAAAGTAAAATTTTGAAAAAAAAATAAAAAACAGGACACATGGCTGAAAAAATTGACGTAGTTGTAATAAATGACTGCATTTGAAACGGAAAATCTCATAAAATAATTTTGTCCAGCTAGCTTGTTCTACACGAAACACTGTGCGTCGTAATGCAGTGATTAATAATGTGCGTCACCGTGCTGACGATATAGGGCATAATCAACTTCAAAAATCGAATAGGTAAGCCATCTTCACCGACTGCGTTCGAGTTGATATTGTTGAGGCATTTAGCGACATGGAACTCCGACACAGTTGAGAATTCGAAAGGTACGTCATAGTATTTGATAGAACTATATGGAACAAACTTGAGTGGGGAACTATTATTCGAAGCATTACATAGAAACAATTCATTCAAGTTATCAGCATCTAACGCACATTCTTTTGTATCCTTACATCTTATACGAAGACTCTTAACATTCTTCTTCTTCTTCTTTAAATGGTCATCTAACCGCCTGAGCGATTTTGACCGTCCAACATAGCTCGCCAGTCATTTCTTCTTTCCGCCAACTGGCGCCAATTGCAGACCCCACGAGATCGCAGTTCGGTCTGAACTTGGTCCTTCCATCGTAGTGGTGGTCTTCCTCTTCCTCTGCTTCCACCGGCGGGTGCCGATAAGTATACCTTCTGGGCTGGAACGTCTTCGTTCATTCGCACAACGTGGCCTAGCCAGCGAAGCCGCTGCGTTTAAATGCGCTGTACTATGTCGACGTCTGCGTAAAGCCCATACAACTCATCATTAAATGTTCTTCGGTACTCGCCGTCGCCAACGCGTAGAGGCCCACAAATATTTCGCAGAACTTTTCTCTCGAATACTCCCAATGCAGCCTCGTCAGATGTTGTTAGTGGCCACGCCTCTGCACCATATAGCAGGACGGGAGCGAAGAGTGACTTGTAGAGTGTGATTTTCGTGAGTCGAGAGAGGACTTTACTTTTCAATTGCCTACTCAGTCCAAAGTAGCATTTATTTGCAAGAGTAGTTCTACGTAGGATTTCTAGGCTGACATTATTGTTGGAGTTTATGCTGGATCCAAGATTAACGAAGTCCTTCACTATTTCGAACTTTTTGCTGCCAGCAGTGGCGTGGGTGCCAAGGCGCGAATGAGCTGACTCTTTGCTTGATGACAGCATGTACTTCGTTTTGCCTTCGTTCACCACCAAACCCATTTTTTCCGCTTCTTTTTCTAGTTTGGAGTAGGCAGAGGTTACGGCGCGGTTGTTAAGGCCGATAAAGTCAATGTCGGCAGCATATGCTAACTCTTAACATTGCGCCACAGTAATCCCGTAGGCAGGGAGGGATCAAGCTTACTCTCAAAATAGGGTTGTTTTTCCTAACAATTAGTGGATCGGTTTCTTGCTGGTCGTAATAAATCCCAGTTAGGCTGAGTACGATACCTAGTTTATCATTACCATTATGGTAATACCAACAATTTTGCCAGTCTGTATTTTCCATATCCAAGTACAATGCATTCAAATCAAGCGAACGGTAGTCTCGGAACGTATAGCAATTTTCTACGTTAAGGTCATTAACCCGTCGTTACTCGCGCACGTGTTGTAGGACGCGGTTACTCGCGGGGTGAATTTTTCGGTGCAGTGAAATAACTCCCAACAAAAAAATGAAATAACTTCCAAATATTTTCCATGCAAGTTGGGACTTATTTCATTATGAAATAGCTCCCAATTCATTGGGACTTATTTCATAATTTTAACTGGGAATTATTTCATAATGAAATAACTCCCAAATGGAAAAATTGCCAATAAAATATCTTTGGGAGTTATTTCATAATTTTTGGAAATTCGGAGTTATTTCATTTTTTGGGACTTACTTCATTGCTGGTAATCCAGGCATTGGGAGTTATTTCATTTTTAATGGGAGTTATATCATTTTTGTTGGGCATATTTTTAGCGAACTAACGTCATTGACATTAATTCGCATTAAGAAAGCGAACTAAAGTCAGCACATTTTTCTTATATTCCAAATTTTCATTTTTCATTATCGCCTTCGACTTATGATCATGAATCTGAGATTGGCTTAGGTCAGATCCCAGATTCGGGGTGTGATCAATGGTATTTATGTGCAGAACTCTTTCCGCATTGGCGGCCTTCGGCCGCGCTTCAAAAAATAACCCTGGGCTACGCCATTCCAACTCCGGGTGGTTGTCATAGCCGTGGCTACCGCCACGGTGATGTCCTTCCGCGTGCCACTCTTTTCTCACAGGGTAATGTGATTACAACAACCACATGAAAATGACTTTAACTGCAAATATCTCGCAAACTACTAAAAATATTGGTTCAGCGGAGTTATATTCATGCTCCTGGGATAAAAGCGCGTCTCCTGATACATATCTCAACATTTTTGGTTGTGTATTAGCGCTCGGTACCCCACGTAAACGATTACCCACGTCTAGATTTAGAATCTGAAATGAGATTTTTTTCAACCGTTCAAAAGTTATTTGCAGTTAAAGTTCACAATTTTCTGTCATTTTCATGTGGTTGTTGTAGGTAATGGCACATTAGGCTGAGCCCAAAAAGTGAAAAAGTGGGAAACGTGGCACGCGGAAAGACATCACCGTGGCGGTAGCCACGGCTATGGCACACACCCGGAGTTGGAATGGCGTAGCCCAGGGTTATTTTTTGAAGCGGACAGGAGTTCTGCACATAAATACCATGGATCACGCCCCGAATTGTGGATCTGACCTAAGTCAAATTTTCGCCTGCGGCACTACTTCGTCGAATCTCAAACCCAAATGCCTCAATGACATTAATTCGCATGTCAAAAGCTGTCCTGTATTTTTCAAATTTCATTGTAACTGATTATATTGTAAAAATATATCATTTCAAATTTTGATTTGGGATTTATTTAATTTTTTTGGGACTTATTTCATTTGGGAGTTATTTCATTTTTTTGGGACTTTTTTCGTTTGGGAGTAATTTAATTTTTTTGGGGACTTGTGGTTTCATTGTGAAATAACTGCCAAATATTGGGAGTTATTTCATTTCCTTATTTGGGACTTATTTCATTTATTAAAGTTGGGAATTATTTCATTTTTATTGGGACCTGTTTCATTGGGAGTTATTTCATGGGAGTTATTTCATTTGGGAGTTATTTCACTGCACCGAATTTTTCACCCCAAGCTAAAATGTATCATATCTTGGAAGCGTGAATAACTACAAATTCACAAACGTGTATGTAATAACATGAGGTCGTAAATGACTAATAGTTTTTTTATATAAGGAAACTTTTTTTATTGAATAATTTTACACATAAAAATAAACTTAAAAAATAAGACTTCAATTTAAAAATATTTCATTTAGCGTAATTAACAAACAAATTTTCCTTTCTTAGGAAATAAATACAATGAACATAAGTTATTTATTAATAAAACAAGCAAAAAACAAAACTTAGTTCAACATCGAACAATCCATATAGTTTAGTATAGAAACTGGTATCACTCGTTTTTTACGCGGTTACTTGCGGGGTGAAAAATTCACCCCAACAAAACTTTGATCGATCCTTTTAGCTCAACGGTAAGAGTGATACTGATCAGCGTGCACTGGTAAATAAATGACATCAAAACATTAAGCTATTAGAACATTTATGGTCCTGTTGCAAGTATTAACAAAGATATGACAAAAAATTAAAGTAGTGGGGTGAAAATTTCAACCCGCGCGAGTAACGTCGGGTTAAAGTGAATATCTAGCGTGCAAAAAATAAGATCGTGATCTAAAATAAAAGATATTTGGTCGAACAGTAAGACGGAGGAGGGTTCAGACACAATAAAATAATCAATCAGGGTAGAAACACAGTTGTTGCCCTGTCGAGTTGGTTCTACGGTGTTAACTATAGAAAGACCAGAGCTAGCTACTTCATCAAGAAACAAAGTAGACACAGAATCAAACACAAGAAGGTTAATATTAAAGTCGCCGCAAATAAATGTTGTCGTAGTCAACAAGCAACGTAGACAACTTTTCAAAAAAAAAATGCTTACACAAACAGACTTATAAGGGTTATATACATACGCTAAAAGAACTTTGTTCAAACGATTAGGCAGTTCCACAAATATAAACTCCACCCCTTCATTGCTTGATTCACAGATGTGTTTCATATTAATGTGGTTCTTACAGTAGATCCCTACGCCCGCACCTCTTTTACCAGTCCGGTCGTTTTGAACAAGTTATTTATTTATGTTGAATTGAGCATCGCTTACACTGTTAAGAAACTAAGTTTCAGACACACAAACAACATCAACAGGGGAGGATTCAAATCCATACCTAACATAGTCCATCTTTAAGCTATTCAAACTTCTCGCGTTAAAATGAACAATTGTAAGACCACTCTGTTGTTTACATAAGATGTTGACTAAAGCTAAGGTGTTATCATCAAAGTTGTCAGTCACCCTGTTACCAACTAACATACGGCAAATAAACAAAAGCAACTTCAAAAGAAAGTGTAAAAAATAAGAAAATGGTAAACAAACGAACCACCTTTACAAAAGATAATGTATAACAAGACATATTTAGGTATAAAAGCAAACATCGAACACAAAAGAAGAATAAATAAATTAAGACAAAAGAGATCGAACACATCATGTTAAAAAAAAAATGTTTAACTACACGTAGAGAATTGTGTGCAGAAGTTATGCGGTATGGGCACAACTTATGCACAAATCGTTCACGAAAAATGACCAAGAACAGTTGTTCATAATCCATGCACACTTGTACATAATTTAAGTTCAGCACTATGAGCATGTTTTATGAACATGGGCATAGATTGTGAACAACTGGGCATACGTTCTGAACAACTGGCATAGACTATGAACAACTGGGCGTACGTTCTGAACAACTGGCATAGACTATGAACAATTACATGTCGACAGGCTAAAAATATATCATTGATAAATAAACTAAACAGCAATGGACCTAATATGGACCCTTGATGAACACCAGAAGTTATGGTTTTGACCGATGATGACACTTCGCCAATCTTTACTCTTTGACACCTATCCGTTAAGTAACTCCTCATAAGACAAGCAGCAGCTTTACCAAACCCATAATAATACGTCAGCTCAGAGAAAAGTAATAAATGGTCTACAGAGTCAAACGATTTAGAGGAGTCAAGTAAACACAGAAGGGATATTTCACCTTTGTCATAAGCCATACGCAGGTCGTCCATAATTTTAACCATAACTGTTGAACATCCATGACCCGCTCTAAACCCAGATTGATAAGGGGAAAGTAGGCTTTTCACTGTAATGTGAGCCGTAATCTGCTCAAGCATTACTGACTCAAATACTTTGGACAAGGCTGGAAGAATACTGATTGGACGAAAGTCACTCGGAGAACAAGAGCGCTTATTTTTTTCAATGGGACCTACGTAGGCCATTTTCCACGAATTAGGGAAACAAGACGTCGCACAGTGTTTCGTGTAGAACAAGCTAGCTTGGCAAAATAAAAGTTCTTCTTCCAAGGAACGTGTAATGAGAAATGAAAGAAAATAAACCAAATAACGGGATTTTTGCTTTTTTTTGATATTTTTGATCATATATATTGAGGAATTGATGTAAGAAGGCAGGAGTTTCCGTAAAATGCATTGGTTAATTTGCAAAATTCTTGTTGGATATTAAGCTTCATATTTCTTTTAAGAGAACACTTTTATATAATTTTTTTGATGGATTCTAAGCTCGAAGGTAAGTAAAATTTTTTAATAGTAATTCTTACTCAATTAGAGTATTTTCAATGTATATAACATTCCGCTATTAAGAAGAAAAGGTATTTTTTTACTATATTTTTAACTTTAGAGACAAAAAAGTTACATTCATCCGCCGACATCCGGGCTAAATTTGACATATGTTATAGTAACAAGTATAATCTACTAAATGAAAAAACCATTGCGAATTCTTTGCACATCTAGTTTTAATTTTTTTTTGGAGATTTAGTTATCTCTACATATAAAATAGGATGTAAGCTGGCCTACAAATGGCAAAATCAATTCCCAGCTACAGGAAACAAACACGTAGCCTCAAAACACCCAAAAATAAAATCGCAAGGTTAACAAGAGCACAAAAAGAGTACTTGGATTAATAGTAGATAAACCAAAACCAGGTTTTGGCAACACCAATGACCTCAACACTACTCGTATCTTTTTCGAAAATTCTGAGGCTAGTGCTGAGATTACGGGATTGGATGTAACGCTCATCAAATGATTCGACACTCTCCTTCACGCATTAGCATCTGGGTACAATATAAATATTCAAACATTTGAAAAATTTGCGGTCGAGACTAAAAAACTATACATAGATCTCTATACATGGTTTAATATGCCGGTTACAGTTCATAAAATCTTAGTGCATAGTACTGATATTATAAAATCAGAAAGTTGGCCAATAGGTAAAAGGAAGCACAGGAAGCCCGTAACAAATATTTGAGACGATTCAGGGGATAACACACAAAAGCATTCACGTGAAGCCTCGAATAGAGATCTTATGAATATGTTGCTTATAACATCGGATCCTTTAGTTAATAGTTTTAGGGAGATACATAAGAAAAAATTTAAAAGTCTGACTTCAGAAGTCTTAAGTTTATTGTCCCCCGATAATGTTGAGTCAATAAATACCCCAGTTGTTTCAAGCTTTCACAGAAGTGTTGCTGATATTCATGACTATTCCACAAATGACTCATCGAATGAAAGTGATGATAGCGAATAATAACATAATTATAAAAGATAACCTATCCCATAACTTTTGGTTAGATAAGGTTTTATTTAATTTAAATCTATTGTCTTTTCTACTTTGTATGATACGTTACATTTAAGTTTTTGTAATAAGTAATTTTCACATAGTTAATTTAATTATTTACAATTTTCGCTTTTGCAAATTTATTTTAACTAATTTCCTATAAGAAAATTTGTCACGATCTGTAACAAAAACTAAATCATATTTAAAAAATGTTTGAAAAATTCGACGAATTTTCATAAATTTTTTTTTTTTTTTTGTAATTTTCAGAATTTTTTAGAGTATTGAGATTTGTAGTCCATTAAATTTAAGTACATTAAAGTAATATTCCTAAGTCCCTAATATTTTTTTGGATTAAGTCACTTATTCACATGAGTTACTGTATATGAAATAAGCAAATGTATGCATATAAAGAAAAATTTTGAAAAAACAATAAAAAAAGGACACATGGCTGAAAAAATTGACGTAGTTGTAATAAATGACTGCATTTGAAACGGAAAATCTCATAAAATAATTTTGTCCAGCTAGCTTGTTCTACACGAAACACTGTGCGTCGTAATGCAGTGATTAATAATGTGCGTCACCGTGCTGACGATATAGGGCATAATCAACTTCAAAAATCGAATAGGTAAGCCATCTTCACCGACTGCGTTCGAGTTGATATTGTTGAGGCATTTAGTGACATGGAACTCCGAGAGAGAGAGAATTCGAAAGGTACGTCATAGTATTTGATAGAACTATATGGAACAAACTGGAGTGGGGAACTATTATTCGAAGCATTACATAGAAACACTTCATTCAAGTTATCAGCATCTCACGCACATTCTTTTGTATCCTTACATCTTATACGAAGACTCTTAACATCCTTCTTCTTCTTCTTTAAATGGTCATCTAACCGCCTGAGCGATTTTGACCGTCCAACAAAGCTCGCCAGTCATTTCTTCTTTCCGCCAACTGGCGCTAATTGCAGACCCCACGAGATCGCAGTTCGGTCTGAACTTGGTCCTTCCATCGTAGTGGTGGTCTTCCTCCGCTGTACTATGTCGACGTCTGCGTAAAGCTCATACAACTCATAATTAAATGTTCTTCGGTACTCGCCGTCGCCAACGCGTAGAGGCCCACAAATATTTCGCAGAACTTTTCTCTCGAATACTCCCAATGCAGCCTCGTCAGATGTTGTTAGTGGCCACGCCTCTGCACCATATAGCAGGACGGGAGCGAAGAGTGACTTGTAGAGTGTGATTTTCGTGCGTCGAGAGAGGACTTTACTTTTCAATTTATTTGCAAGAGTAGTTCTACGTAGGATTTCTAGGCTGACATTATTGTTGGAGTTTATGCTGGATCCAAGATTAACGAAGTCCTTCACTATTTCGAACTTTTTGCTGCCAGCAGTGGCGTGGGTGCCAAGGAGCGAATGAGCTGACTCTTTGCTTGATGACAGCATGTACTTCGTTTTGCCTTCGTTCACCACCAAACCCATATTTTCCGCTTCTTTTTCTAGTTTGGAGTAGGCAGAGGTTACGGCGCGGTTGTTAAGGCCGATAAAGTCAATGTCGTCAGCATATGCTAACTCTTAACATTGCGCCACAGTAATCCCGTAGGCAGGGAGGGATCAAGCTTACTCTCAAAATAGGGTTGTTTTTCCTAACAATTAGTGGATCGGTTTCTTGCTGGTCGTAATAAATCCCAGTTAGGCTGAGTACGATACCTTTTCCAGTTTTAATACGCTTTTGTACGTGCCTTCATAGCCTCCTTGACACTGGAGTTAAACCATGGACATGGGTTTAGCTTCTGCAGCGAGTTGGGACGTGCTTGTCATAAGCCGATAAAATTGTGTCATTCAAGAATGCTAGTTTATCATTACCATTATGGTAATACCAACAATTTTGCCAGTCTGTATTTTCCATATCCAAGTACAATGCATTCAAATCAAGCGAACGGTAGTCTCGGAACGTATAGCAATTTTCTACGTTAAGGTCATTAACCCGTCGTTACTCGCGCACGTGTTGTAGGACGCGGTTACTCGCGGGGTGAATTTTTCGGTGCAGTGAAATAACTCCCAACAAAAAAATGAAATAACTTCCAAATATTTTCCATGCAAGTTGGGACTTATTTCATTATGAAATAGCTCCCAATTCATTGGGACTTATTTCATAATTTTAACTGGGAATTATTTCATAATGAAATAACTCCCAAATGGAAAAATTGCCAATAAAATATCTTTGGGAGTTATTTCATAATTTTTGGAAATTCGGAGTTATTTCATTTTTTGGGACTTACTTCATTGCTGGTAATCCAGGCATTGGGAGTTATTTCATTTTTAATGGGAGTTATATCATTTTTGTTGGGCATATTTTTAGCGAACTAACGTCATTGACATTAATTCGCATTAAGAAAGCGAACTAAAGTCAGCACATTTTTCTTATATTCCAAATTTTCATTTTTCATTATCGCCTTCGACTTATGATCATGAATCTGAGATTGGCTTAGGTCAGATCCCAGATTCGGGGTGTGATCAATGGTATTTATGTGCAGAACTCTTTCCGCATTGGCGGCCTTCGGCCGCGCTTCAAAAAATAACCCTGGGCTACGCCATTCCAACTCCGGGTGGTTGTCATAGCCGTGGCTACCGCCACGGTGATGTCCTTCCGCGTGCCACTCTTTTCTCACAGGGTAATGTGATTACAACAACCACATGAAAATGACTTTAACTGCAAATATCTCGCAAACTACTAAAAATATTGGTTCAGCGGAGTTATATTCATGCTCCTGGGATAAAAGCGCGTCTCCTGATACATATCTCAACATTTTTGGTTGTGTATTAGCGCTCGGTACCCCACGTAAACGATTACCCACGTCTAGATTTAGAATCTGAAATGAGATTTTTTTCAACCGTTCAAAAGTTATTTGCAGTTAAAGTTCACAATTTTCTGTCATTTTCATGTGGTTGTTGTAGGTAATGGCACATTAGGCTGAGCCCAAAAAGTGAAAAAGTGGGAAACGTGGCACGCGGAAAGACATCACCGTGGCGGTAGCCACGGCTATGGCACACACCCGGAGTTGGAATGGCGTAGCCCAGGGTTATTTTTTGAAGCGGACAGGAGTTCTGCACATAAATACCATGGATCACGCCCCGAATTGTGGATCTGACCTAAGTCAAATTTTCGCCTGCGGCACTACTTCGTCGAATCTCAAACCCAAATGCCTCAATGACATTAATTCGCATGTCAAAAGCTGTCCTGTATTTTTCAAATTTCATTGTAACTGATTATATTGTAAAAATATATCATTTCAAATTTTGATTTGGGATTTATTTAATTTTTTTGGGACTTATTTCATTTGGGAGTTATTTCATTTTTTTGGGACTTTTTTCGTTTGGGAGTAATTTAATTTTTTTGGGGACTTGTGGTTTCATTGTGAAATAACTGCCAAATATTGGGAGTTATTTCATTTCCTTATTTGGGACTTATTTCATTTATTAAAGTTGGGAATTATTTCATTTTTATTGGGACCTGTTTCATTGGGAGTTATTTCATGGGAGTTATTTCATTTGGGAGTTATTTCACTGCACCGAATTTTTCACCCCAAGCTAAAATGTATCATATCTTGGAAGCGTGAATAACTACAAATTCACAAACGTGTATGTAATAACATGAGGTCGTAAATGACTAATAGTTTTTTTATATAAGGAAACTTTTTTTATTGAATAATTTTACACATAAAAATAAACTTAAAAAATAAGACTTCAATTTAAAAATATTTCATTTAGCGTAATTAACAAACAAATTTTCCTTTCTTAGGAAATAAATACAATGAACATAAGTTATTTATTAATAAAACAAGCAAAAAACAAAACTTAGTTCAACATCGAACAATCCATATAGTTTAGTATAGAAACTGGTATCACTCGTTTTTTACGCGGTTACTTGCGGGGTGAAAAATTCACCCCAACAAAACTTTGATCGATCCTTTTAGCTCAACGGTAAGAGTGATACTGATCAGCGTGCACTGGTAAATAAATGACATCAAAACATTAAGCTATTAGAACATTTATGGTCCTGTTGCAAGTATTAACAAAGATATGACAAAAAATTAAAGTAGTGGGGTGAAAATTTCGAGTAACGGCGGGTTAAAGTGAATATCTAGCGTGCAAAAAATAAGATCGTGATCTAAAATAAAAGATATTTGGTCGAACAGTAAGACGGAGGAGGGTTCAGACACAATAAAATAATCAATCAGGGTAGAAACACAGTTGTTGCCCTGTCGAGTTGGTTCTACGGTGTTAACTATAGAAAGACCAGAGCTAGCTACTTCATCAAGAAACAAAGTAGACACAGAATCAAACACAAGAAGGTTAATATTAAAGTCGCCGCAAATAAATGTTGTCGTAGTCAACAAGCAACGTAGACAACTTTTCAAAAAAAAAATGCTTACACAAACAGACTTATAAGGGTTATATACATACGCTAAAAGAACTTTGTTCAAACGATTAGGCAGTTCCACAAATATAAACTCCACCCCTTCATTGCTTGATTCACAGATGTGTTTCATATTAATGTGGTTCTTACAGTAGATCCCTACGCCCGCACCTCTTTTACCAGTCCGGTCGTTTTGAACAAGTTATTTATTTATGTTGAATTGAGCATCGCTTACACTGTTAAGAAACTAAGTTTCAGACACACAAACAACATCAACAGGGGAGGATTCAAATCCATACCTAACATAGTCCATCTTTAAGCTATTCAAACTTCTCGCGTTAAAATGAACAATTTTAAGACCACTCTGTTGTTTACATAAGATGTTGACTAAAGCTAAGGTGTTATCATCAATGTTGTCAGTCACCCTGTTACCAACTAACATACGGCAAATAAACAAGAGCAACTTCAAAAGAAAGTGTAAAAAATAAGAAAATGGTAAACAAACGAACCACCTTTACAAAAGATAATGTATAACAAGACATATTTAGGTATAAAAGCAAACATCGAACACAAAAGAAGAATAAATAAATTAAGACAAAAGAGATCGAACACATCATGTTAAAAAAAAAAAATGTTTAACTACACGTAGAGAATTGTGTGCAGAAGTTATGCGGTATGGGCACAACTTATGCACAAATCGTTCACGAAAAATGACCAAGAACAGTTGTTCATAATCCATGCACACTTGTACATAATTTAAGTTCAGCACTATGAGCATGTTTTATGAACATGGGCATAGATTGTGAACAACTGGGCATACGTTCTGAACAACTGGCATAGACTATGAACAATTACATGTCGACAGGCTAAAAATATATCATTGATAAATAAACTAAACAGCAATGGACCTAATATGGACCCTTGAGGAGCACCAGAAGTTATGGTTTTGACCGATGATGACACTTCGCCAATCTTTACTCTTTGACACCTATCCGTTAAGTAACTCCTCATAAGACAAGCAGCAGCTTTACCAAACCCATAATAATACGTCAGCTCAGAGAAAAGTAATAAATGGTCTACAGAGTCAAACGATTTAGAGGAGTCAAGTAAACACAGAAGGGATATTTCACCTTTGTCATAAGCCATACGCAGGTCGTCCATAATTTTAACCATAACTGTTGAACATCCATGACCCGCTCTAAACCCAGATTGATAAGGGGAAAGTAGGCTTTTCACTGTAATGTGAGCCGTAATCTGCTCAAGCATTACTGACTCAAATACTTTGGACAAGGCTGGAAGAATACTGATTGGACGAAAGTCACTCGGAGAACAAGAGCGCTTATTTTTTTCAATGGGACCTACGTAGGCCATTTTCCACGAATTAGGGAAACAAGACGTCGCACAGTGTTTCGTGTAGAACAAGCTAGCTTGGCAAAATAAAAGTTCTTCTTCCAAGAAACGTGTAATGAGAAATGAAAGAAAATAAACCAAATAACGGGATTTTTGCTTTTTTTTTGATGTTTTTGATCATATATATTGAGTAATTGATGTAAGAAGGCAGGAGTTTCCGTAAAATGCATTGGTTAATTTGCAAAATTCTTGTTGGATATTAAGCTTCATATTTCTTTTAAGAGAACACTTTTATATAATTTTTTTGATGGATTCTAAGCTCGAAGGTAAGTAAAATTTTTTAATAGTAATTCTTACTCAATTAGAGTATTTTCAATGTATTTAACATTCCGCTATTAAGAAGAAAAGGTATTTTTTTACTATATTTTTAACTTTAGAGACAAAAAAGTTACATTCATCCGCCGACATCCGGGCTAAATTTGACATATGTTATAGTAACAAGTATTATCTACTAATCAAATGAAAAAACCATTGCGAATTTTTTGCACATCTAGTTTTAATTTTTTTTTGGAGATTTAGTTATCCCTACATATAAAATAGGATGTAAGCTGACCTACAAATGGCAAAATCAATTCCCAGCTACAGGAAACAAACACGTAGCCTCAAAACACCCAAAAATAAAATCGCAAGGTCAACAAGAGCACAAAAAGAGTACTTGGATTAATAGTAGATAAACCAAAACCAGGTTTTGGCAATACCAATGACCTCAACACTACTCGTATGTTTTTCGAAAATTCTGAGGCTAGTGCTGAGATTACGTGATTGGATGCAACGCTCATCAAATGATTCGACACTGTCCTTCACGCATTAGCATCTGGGTACAATATAAATATTCAAACATTTGAAAAATTTGCGGTCGAGACTAAAAAACTATACATAGATCTCTATACATGGTTTAATATGCCGGTTACAGTTCATAAAATCTTAGTGCATAGTACTGATATTATAAAATCAGAAAGTTGGCCAATAGGTAAAAGGAAGCACAGGAAGCCCGTAACAAAGATTTGAAACGATTCAGGGGATAACACACAAAAGCATTCAAGTGAAGCCTCGAATAGAGATCTTATGAATATGTTGCTTATAACATCGGATCCTTTAGTTAATAGTTTTAGGGAGATATATAAGAAAAAATTTAAAAGTCTGACTTCAGAAGTCTTAAGTTTATTGTCCCCCGATAATGTTGAGTCAATAAATACCCCAGTTGTTTCAAGCTTTCACAGAAGTGTTGCTGATACTCATGACTATTCCACAAATGACTCATCGAATGAAAGTGATGATAGCGAATAATAACATAATTATAAAAGATAACCTATCCCATAACTTTTGGTTTGATAAGGTTTTATTTAATTTAAATCTATTGTCTTTTCTACTTTGTATGATACGTTACATTTAAGTTTTTGTAATAAGTAATTTTCACATAGTTAATTTAATTATTTACAATTTTCGCTTTTGCAAATTTATTTTAACTAATTTCCTATAAGAAAATATGTCACGATCTGTAACAAAAACTAAATCATATTTAAAAAATGTTTGAAAAATTCGACGAATTTTCATAAATTTTTTTTTTTTTTTGCAATTTTCAGAATTTTTTAGAGTATTGAGATTTGTAGTCCATTCAATTTAAGTACATTAAAGTAATATTCCTAAGTCCCTAATATTTTTTTGGATTAAGTCACTTATTCACATGAGTTACTGTATATGAAATAAGCAAATGTATGCATATAGAGTTTGAAAAAAAAAATAAAAAAAGGACACATGGCTGAAAAAATTAACGTAGTTGTAATAAATGACTGCATTTGAAACGGAAAATCTCATAAAATAATTTTGTCCAGCTAGCTTGTTCTACACGAAACACTGTGCGTCGTAATGCAGTGATTAATAATGTGCGTCACCGTGCTGACGATATAGGGCATAATCAACTTCAAAAATCGAATAGGTAAGCCATCTTCACCGACTGCGTTCGAGTTGATATTGTTGAGGCATTTAGCGACATGGAACTCCGACACAGTTGAGAATTCGAAAGGTACGTCATAGTATTTGATAGAACTATATGGAACAAACTTGAGTGGGGAACTATTATTCGAAGCATTACATAGAAACAATTCATTCAAGTTATCAGCATCTAACGCACATTCTTTTGTATCCTTACATCTTATACGAAGACTCTTAACATTCTTCTTCTTCTTCTTTAAATGGTCATCTAACCGCCTGAGCGATTTTGACCGTCCAACATAGCTCGCCAGTCATTTCTTCTTTCCGCCAACTGGCGCCAATTGCAGACCCCACGAGATCGCAGTTCGGTCTGAACTTGGTCCTTCCATCGTAGTGGTGGTCTTCCTCTTCCTCTGCTTCCACCGGCGGGTGCCGATAAGTATACCTTCTGGGCTGGAACGTCTTCGTTCATTCGCACAACGTGGCCTAGCCAGCGAAGCCGCTGCGTTTAAATGCGCTGTACTATGTCGACGTCTGCGTAAAGCCCATACAACTCATCATTAAATGTTCTTCGGTACTCGCCGTCGCCAACGCGTAGAGGCCCACAAATATTTCGCAGAACTTTTCTCTCGAATACTCCCAATGCAGCCTCGTCAGATGTTGTTAGTGGCCACGCCTCTGCACCATATAGCAGGACGGGAGCGAAGAGTGACTTGTAGAGTGTGATTTTCGTGAGTCGAGAGAGGACTTTACTTTTCAATTGCCTACTCAGTCCAAAGTAGCATTTATTTGCAAGAGTAGTTCTACGTAGGATTTCTAGGCTGACATTATTGTTGGAGTTTATGCTGGATCCAAGATTAACGAAGTCCTTCACTATTTCGAACTTTTTGCTGCCAGCGGTGGCGTGGGTGCCAAGGCGCGAATGAGCTGACTCTTTGCTTGATGACAGCATGTACTTCGTTTTGCCTTCGTTCACCACCAAACCCATTTTTTCCGCTTCTTTTTCTAGTTTGGAGTAGGCAGAGGTTACGGCGCGGTTGTTAAGGCCGATAAAGTCAATGTCGGCAGCATATGCTAACTCTTAACATTGCGCCACAGTAATCCCGTAGGCAGGGAGGGATCAAGCTTACTCTCAAAATAGGGTTGTTTTTCCTAACAATTAGTGGATCGGTTTCTTGCTGGTCGTAATAAATCCCAGTTAGGCTGAGTACGATACCTTTTCCAGTTTTAATACGCTTTTGTACGTGCCTTCATAGCCTCCTTGACACTGGAGTTAAACCATGGACATGGGTTTAGCTTCTGCAGCGAGTTGGGACGTGCTTGTCATAAGCCGATAAAATTGTGTCATTCAAGAATGCTAGTTTATCATTACCATTATGGTAATACCAAACAATTTTGCCAGTCTGTATTTTCCATATCCAAGTACAATGCATTCAAATCAAGCGAACGGTAGTCTCGGAACGTACAGCAATTTCCTACGTTAGGGTCATTAACCCGTCGTTACTCGCGCACGTGTTTTAGGACGCGGTTACTCGCGGGGTGAATTTTTCACCCCAAGCTAAAATGTATCATATCTTGGAAGTGTGAATAACTACAAATTCACAAACGTGTATGTAATAACATGAGGTCGTAAATGACTAATAGTTTTTTTTATATAAGGAAACTTTTTTTTATTGAATAATTTTACACATAAAAATAAACTTAAAAAATAAGACTTCAATTTAAAAATATTTCATTTAGCGTAATTAACAAACAAATTTTCCTTTCTTAGGAAATAAATACAATGAACATAAGTTATTTATTAATAAAACAAGCAAAAAACAAAACTTAGTTCAACATCGAACAATCCATATAGTTTAGTATAGAAACTGGTATCACTCGTTTTTTACGCGGTTACTCGCTGGGTGAAAAATTCACCCCAACAAAACTTTGATCGATCCTTTTAGCTCAACGGTAAGAGTGTTACTGATCAGCGTGCACTGGTAAATAAATGACATCAAAACATTAAGCTATTAGAACATTTATGGTCCTGAGGCAAGTATTAACAAAGATATGACAAAAAATTAAAGTAGTGGGGTGAAAATTTCACCCCGCGCGAGTAACGGCGGGTTAAAGTGAATATCTAGCGTGCAAAAAATAAGATCGTTATCTGAAATAAAAGATATTTGGTCGAACAGTAAGACGGAGGAGGGTTCAGACACAATAAAATAATCAAGCAGGGTAGAAACACAGTTGTTGCCCTGTCGAGTTGGTTCTACGGTGTTAACTATAGAAATACCAGAGCTAGCTACTTCATCAAGAAACAAAGTAGACACAGAATCAAACACAAGAAGGTTAATATTAAAGTCGCCGCAAATAAATGTTGTCGTAGTCAACAAGCAACGTAGACAACTTTTCAAAAAAAAAAGGCTTGCACAAACAGACTTATAAGGGTTAAACACACACGCTAAAAGAACTTTGTTCAACCGATTAGGCAGTTCCACAAATATAAACTCCACCCCTTCATTGCTTGATTCACAGATGTGTTTCATATTAATGTGGTTCTTACAGTAGATCCCTATGCCCGCACCTCTTTTACCAGTCCGGTCGTTTTGAACAAGTTATTTATTTATGTTGAATTGAGCATCGCTTACACTGTTAAGAAACTAAGTTTCAGACACACAAACAACATCAACAGGGGAGGATTCAAATCCATACCTAACATAGTCCATCTTTAAGCTATTCAAACTTCTCGCGTTAAAATGAACAATTTTAAGACCACTCTGTTGTTTACATAAGATGTTGGTGAAAGCTAAGGTGTTATCATCAATGTTGTCAGTCACCCTGTTACCAACTAACATACGGCAAATAAACAAAAGCAACTTCAAAAGAAAGTGTAAAAAATAAGAAAATGGTAAACAAACGAACCACCTTTACAAAAGATAATGTATAACAAGACATATTTAGGTATAAAAGCAAACATCGAACACAAAAGAAGAATAAATAAATTAAGACAAAAGAGATCGAACACATCATGTTAAAAAAAAAAATGTTTAACTACACGTAGAGAATTGTGTGCAGAAGTTATGCGGTATGGGCACAACTTATGCACAAATCGTTCACGAAAAATGACCAAGAACAGTTGTTCATAATCCATGCACACTTGTACATAATTTAAGTTCAGCACTATGAGCATGTTTTATGAACATGGGCATAGATTGTGAACAACTGGGCATACGTTCTGAACAACTGGCATAGACTATGAACAACTGGGCGTACGTTCTGAACAACTGGCATAGACTATGAACAATTGAGCATAGGTTATGAACAACATTTTCATATAGTTATTCTGAACAACTGGGAATAGGTTATGAACCACATTTTCATAGATTGTGAACAAATAGGAACAATTTCCACATCTCCTGCTAATATTAAAGAAACAAAATTCGTTTTATTTTCAAATGTCTTTATTAAAATACAATAAATCTACACTTCAGTTTATTTTATACAATTTTTAAAGTAATTCATATTTTTTACATTTCTATAAAATTCTTATCATAAAACATAGTTTAGTGCTTAAGATTGGATGAAGCTCAAAGGGTTTAGGAAATTCAATTTCTCGAATGGATTTTAATACATAATTTTCCGTTCTTTCCCCAATAATATAAGCATAATAATACAAATCAAAATTTTCAATTTGGTATTCATTAAGTAATAAAAATATGTCATCTTCTAACAAAATTATATCGACAATACTATAAACACACTGCTTCATAAAAATATATGTAGTACCCAATTTTGTAAACTGTTCCTTTGTAACTTATGGAATTTGAAACATTAAGTTCTTTTTTTGTTTCGAATGGTAGTAGTAATTGTTTAAATAAATATTCTTGAATTGTGATTGAACAAAGTCGGATGCGGTGGTTCTTAGGAGCGGCCGTGGCTCGGACGCACCGCAGTCGATTTGTGATTTAGTGGAAGAAAGAAATAAGAAAGAACGAGAATTCTCGTTATAAATGTGGCCGTGTATTTAAATTGAAAGTTGTAATTTTACAGTTTAATATTACCTTAACGTTGGCGGTGAAAATCCTGGGGTGGCCGTGACGTGATGACTCGATGACGATCGCTGGAAAAGTAGACGGTTGTCCAGTCGCGGACAACCGTTGACCCCGAATTTCAGCCTCCGGTTTTAAGGGGAGGTGAACCGACACATGCACACCCACATGCATGTATATGTTTGCTGACAAACATGAATATGCATGCATGTACATACATACATGTGGGCGGCTTGGTGTTGGGGTTTTGTATAAACAAAAGCGACAACGTTCTCTTAAACCTACTGGCTTATATCTAGGGTGGTGAGTGCCGGATGGCGCAGTCACCACTTTCTGCCCTTGAGCGACCTCCCGAAGATTGAGGTTTTTCGTCTGGCCGTACCTCTGCTTCTTACCTAGAGCTAGGGGAAGAAACTTTGAAAAAATAAAAGTTGTATATTTCTTGCCAGTACATACATATGTTACATCAACGAGAAGAAAGAAAAAACAAATTTTATTTTTATATTTAGGCTTAATCTAATCTTACATACTAATTGTTAGGGTTGCATAGCTGGCGCGGCAGTGTGGCCAGTCTACGCAGGTCTGAGTTCCGTGGCTTGTATTTAGCTGGCACGGCTGAGTGGCCAGTCTAAATTTTCGATAGAAAAAGGATTTAGCTGGCACGGCTGAATGGCCTGTCTAAATTGTCGAGTTTATATGAAACTCGTTCGAGAGGGTCGGAACGGCAGTGAGTCCGATACCCCGTGTACTGGTCGGAATGGCCGTGGTTCCGAACCAGGTTCGATTCTTGCGCCGTTATATGACCGACGCTGGTAAGCGTGGGTGGCGAAATTATTTTTATATATATATATGTATATATTTTTATTTTATGTATTAGTCTTTGCAATTTTGCAGACTAATGCAACTAAATGCTTGGCAGACATCATTTTAGCAAAAGGTTGCCGTACGGCACCGTCCCACCGGAACGCATCCAAAGAAAATTTTATGATAAGTAGAGAATCACCCTGTAGTGCGTTTTGCTATTTTTTGTGTACCTACATCTGTACATATATGTATTTATTCTGCTATGGTTCACTGGTGCTCATTAGGGCTGCGCACACAGCGACATTTCCGCTTTGGTCGGTATTGACATTCGGTACCGATCCGGGTAGAGAGTGTGAGTGGAGGGCGGTTTTCGGATTTGTTATCGTTGTTTTGTGGGCAAAACAGTCCTGCCCCTCCGAAAAACCAAACCTAAAATCATAAAAAAATTCAGCAACCCGAAAAAAAAATTTTTCCGAAGTGAAAAAAAAACTTTTTATTTCTTGGACTTTTAAAATTTTTTTTTGCCTCGGCACGGTCGCCTAGGAGTGGGACGAACGTAGATTTCGTCCCCCCTTCGCCCGCAGTAAGCGGTCCCGATTTTTCGACATGTCGGGTTTTTTGGTACCCGTCGCCAAAACCGTAGCATCACTAGCGCGCTGGCGTGATCATCAGCAAACATATTTACATATATGCAAAGAGCATGTATGAATAAGAGGCACCAACACGTATGTTCGAGCAGAACTACTCGCTACATTTGCTCGCTGTTTTCTATTAGGGTTTCAAGGGTTCCTCTTTGTGCATTTTCGCAATTTATTTAGAGTGACTTTATAAATAACAGCTGATCGAATTTTTATTATGAGTAGCTTACTTCATTGAGCTTTTCATGAAGTTGAGTTATTTGCGGCATTGCGTTTTCATGAAGTTGAGGATATTTGCTTATGATTTTTGTGCAAATTGGTCAACTTAATGGAAATAAAATATTAAATATGGCAAATATCAAAATATTTAAATATTTTTATTTTATTAATTGATAATTGATATTTGAATATATATTTTATTTTATTTCCATAAAATATGCATGCAAACTTCTACATTTCTTTGCCGATCATGGCTAATCAAGCAAAGGTCCTAGGTTCAAGTCCCATCTTAGGCAACATAATTTTTAGTTTTTTGCTTTTTTTAGTTGTAATATTTTATTTTTTTAATGAAAAACCCCAACTTTTGCAAAAAGCTAATTAAAAATAACAATTTTTAACTGAATATGCAAGGCATGTTTACAAGTATAACATATTCGATTACAAAGTGTTATGCAGTCAATGACGTGCAAAGTAGAAATATTCTTCAACTGAAATATGTAAATATGTATAGGTATATATTTATTTCAATTTATGCTATAGGTTTTTCCAAATTTGAATTGTTAAAAAAAAATTCAAATAAATTGAAAAATACCTATTATTTTTATAATTATACAAACAATCAAAATTACATAAATATCTACTATCCTAAAATTGTATCCAAAAAAATAATCAGTCATAATCAGATTTGATAAGAAATATTCATAATCACACAAATTTTGCTAGTACAAAATCTGTGTACAAGCATCCATATGTATGATGCGGTCTAACATATGTATGTGCATATTTGTCAAGTCCGCCAGCGAACGCTGCATGGATGAAGGATCCATGTGCAAACGTTTGAATTTCGCTAAAGCTCAGTCAAATGTTTAAAATTTTCATAGGCATAGCGAAAATTCAATAATGCCACATAACACCTTCATCCAAGCAAAAAGAACATTCACACATAAATACATATCGTCGTTGGTTTCGTCGTTGACACGAGCTTCAAGTGAAGCGGTCGTTGATCAAAAGTGTTGCCGCACACAGTTTGCTCCTATCATTCGGCCACTACCAAAAAATGGAGTAGTTTTTTACTACTTAGTAGCTATTTACTTCTGTTTTATTTCATTCAAAAATGACTTTAAACTATCTTAAATTATTTTAGGTATTAATTCCATATTCTTATATAATCTTTTCACTAAGAATTTTGTCTAAAGTCGCACATAATTTTGGTAAGGAGTGAAAAAGCTACACTTTCAGTACATAGTAGTGTATTTAAAGGGTACTTCTGTGCCATCACAGCCACACTTGGGCGAAAACAAACATGGCTTCCCAATTTTCGACGGATTTTAAGAGGCACTCCAAGGAGAGGTGCAAACGAGCCATAGCTTATGCTAAGAATCAAACTCCTTATGAATAAGGGAAACTTTTATTAAATTATTTAAAATATGTAGAGATAAGCTTTTTAGATTATTTTTTTACTAAAGTTTGGACCTATTGCTGACCAATAGCTGTGCATTTTTATTTTAATTTTTTTATGAAATACTTGGCTCATGAATACAATTAAAGTTTTGTACCAACTTTTCTGCGCAACTTGCGCGCATTTGAAGGTGCGGTGTATATGGAATACCCCGCTTGGATTGAAGTTGGATTTTAGAAAATCGACAAAAATTGAATTTTATGATTTTGTTCAAATGCAATGTTGCGACATTTCAACCATGTTGCGACATTTCATCCAAGATTCCTCGACAAAATATTTTTTTTTTTACTGGTCGATTCTATAGTGGTAACAACATTCGATTTACCCGGCAAACAAATATCTTGGAAACTTTTACACCCGTTTGGTATTCTGCCGGCTCAAGTTGCAGTTCAATTTCGTAACCACCGAAAGAGGTGGTAACGCCAAGTAACCGCGACAAATTGCACGTGTTTTGTAAATATTTTTTTGGACAGAAAATAGCACAAATTTTATACACATACTAGTTCAGAAGAATTAATAAACAATATAATCACTTTTTTACGTGATGTTTCGTGCGCGTTTGCCTTTTATTCTCTTTTGCGCATTGTTTGTTTTTGACATCGTTACCATGCGCGCTAGAATCGCGGGTACATGCACCGGTTACGATTTTTGGTTAGATAATCTTCTGGGTACAAAGTTTCCGGTTACGCTCAGAATCGACACGTAAGAAGCAAGAATGAATTCTTCTTCTTGCATATTTAGGTCTGCGCGTAGAAAAGAGTTTTGTTGTTGGATTTTGTGCGTAAAATGGTTTTTGTTTTTGTAGCGTGATAGCTTGTGGACAGCACATGCATTTAGAGGGGATAGCGCGGTGACATGAGGGTATGTAGATATTTATGTGCGGTTGTGCGCATACGTATGTACGTACGTTTGTTTGTTGTTTGGACATACATAAATACGTATGCACGAAAATATGTATGTGCGTGCGCGGAAGCTTTGCGCATGCATACTACTTGGTGATTTGTATGGGAATATAATTTTGTGCTTTGCCGACGGCAAAATGCATTTCTGCTATAAATATTTATATGCTATAAATATTTATTTCCTATACGAGTATTTAGTTTCATATTTAACAATATTTGTATGTACAGCAGAATCGCGAAAAAGTTAACCAAACCGTTCCAAGGGTGTTTTACTTTTCCGAAATATTAACTTTTCCAAAGGGTTCTCGAATTTGAAAAAAAAAAACGGAAATAAACATAATTTTGGGAATATAATACGTTCAATTCTCGTAACAAAACAGAAACTTAGATTTAGTTTGTACTGTTTCACATTTTACATACATACATACGTACATATTAATTTGTAAGGGCTGGTTTAAAGAAGCGGTCGAGACTTGTTTGTTTCTTTTCTTTTGTGTAATATCTCCTGACAATTTTCGTGCGCGTATTAATAAGATCTGATATCTGATTTGAATCGATTTGCCAATCGATTTCCACGAATACCTTCATCGATTTTTCTTAAAATCTCAGCTTTTTGATGCAAATTTAATCTGATTTGCAATGATTTTTTCTGCTTAGTTGACATTTTTTAACACACTAACTATAAACAACTCACAAGCTCATACGTTCATGACAAGCTACGTATGTACCAACCGACACCGACAATAATTTTTTCATACAAACAAACGGTTGGATTTGAAAAAATAGATAAGCTCGAAAAAGTTGACGAAAAGTTAACTTTTTAGAGCGGTACGTGGACGCTCAAAATCGGTCAACTTAGCCGAAGGTTTAACTTTCTCGCGAGTTAACTTTTGCGCGATTCTACTGTATTTCAAATGCTATAAATATTTATTTATAAAGAACCAATAAATAATTTTTTTGGTGGTATTAAAAGGACATTACAAATTCAAAACAAAGTTAGCCTTAACAAAAAGTTTTGAACAAATAAGCAGATAGCAGATTTGAATTATGATAGTAAATGCCATACCTTATGAATGAAAATGTCTACTATTAACAATTTTTATTTGTAAAATCTGAAACCTAAATGTATAAGTAAATGCAATCATAAACATTAATTTTTTACATTGAAATCAAATTCAAGTAAAATACTTAATAACTTTTATTTTTGCATCAAAAATTATTTCCTGTAACATACATACTTGCATTTTTGACAAACGAAAGCCAAACATCACCGTCAGCGCATGAAATTGAGTCGCTTAATCAACTCATTCCGTTTGTTTACTTTTTGCGTTTACTCAATTTCAACTCATAAAATGCAAACTTGACTCAAATAATTTGAAACGATTACGGACAAAGCACAAAGAGGAAACCATGTAACCCTAATAGAAAACATCGAGTAGCATCGAACATACGAGTTGAAATTCTGCCGATTTTCAGATGAGAGGACTGGTGCCTCTTATTCATACATGCTCTTTGGAAAAATGGCACAATTCATTATTATAATTGTTTTCGGCACGCGTGGTCACTAGCAGTAGGATAGGTAAGTTATTTGTAATTATTGCTGAAAATTTTATGCCTAACCTAATTTTTCTTTTATTTTCAGATCGGCATGGACACATTGGGCACCTGGATGCAGATGGGGAGGATCGCCTGGACGGCGCATGGGCATATTGGCAGGATTAGGTAAGTTTTATTCGCGCTGCCCGAAATACTGTATCGTTTCGGTAGCAGCGCAAATTACTTTGAACAAGTGTGTCTCAAATGCTGTGGCGGCCGGCACATGCTTTTGAGACACATTGGTATGGACATATCAATACGTATAGATTGTGCAAATATTAATGTTTGGTTTTTTTTTTCTTTTGCAGGTTTTAGCTTCTTGATGCTACTCATGTTGGATGTTGTACATCGCGCTTTGGCAATCATCATCTTCTGTACGTTATCCATTGGTACGCTAGCTATGTTGAATATGCGTCCACCATTACGCATGATAATCGATTATATAGTTAGACATGGATTAGTTATACATGGATGTTACCCGATTAAAGTGAATTTATCTCAGCGCCATTTTGGAAATTTGAGTACCAAAGTACACAGCTTACGCAAAAGTTAAACTTCACTCATCGGGTTGCAGACGTATTGTGCCAGGACAATATTTTGCTATAGATCCAAAAGGTCGTGCGGTTATGATAGGTGCAGTTGAAAAACAAAGGCTGGCAAGTACGTTAACATATCATATGGTAGGCGTGGATGTTGGATTCGATAACCCATTATTTGCTTGCTTGGAAATTGACTACGAAGATGCAGATAATGATCCTTCGGGTGATAACGCACACAACAAACATTGACTTTTTACGAACTGGATCTTGGTCTAAATCATGTGGTACGCAAATACTCTGAACCACTGGAAGAACACGCCAACTTTTTAATTTCTGTACCCGGTGGCAATGATGGTCCATCTGGTGTATTCATTTGTTCAGAAAATTATTTAACATATAAAAATTTGGGTGATCAGCATGATATACGTTGTCCTATACCACGCCGACGTAATGATTTAGATGATCCTGATCGTGGTATGATTTTTATTTGCTCGGCGACACATCGCACCAAGAGCATGTATTTCTTCTTGGTGCAAACTGAACAGGGTGATATATTTAAAGTAACCCTCGAAACTGATGATAATGTTGTGTCTGAGATCAAGCTGAAATATTTCGATACTGTACCACCTGCCATAGCAATGTGTGTATTGAAAACTGGGCCAAGTTCCAGAAGGCGAACAACGTTCATGGTTTTTAGCTGTTGGTTTGGCTGACAACACTGTACGCATTATATCCTTAGATCCAAATGATTGTCTATCACCATGTTCTATGCAAGCATTGCCTTCACCTGCCGAATCGCTTTGTATTGTGGAAATGGGACACACAGAGAGTAGAACGACTGCTGGTGATGAGCCCGGTGAACGGCCGAATACCACTTCTACAATACAATATTTGGTATGGGTGAGTAAGAATAATGGTTTTATTAGGTATTTCTAATTTCAATTGTCCGATTTCGACCCGAACATACCAGTCCTCTACTAGTATATACATACCAGTTTGTATATCGTTGAAATATCCCAGTTTCATAGTAGTTCAAAATAGAACGAAATGAACTAGTAAAGAAAGTTAAAGTAGAGTTGGAAGATATATTTTAAATTTTGATTGCAAAAGGTCAATGCAACTGACAAATGCATATGATAGTTATAAAAATCAATAAAACTAAAAGCAAACTTTGTTTTAATAACTTGATAATTAAACGAATGCATATAAGGTAATTAGAAGTTGAACTTTTTCAAACTAGAACAACTTGAACATGAAAATTGTAGTTGAATACTAGTATGTTGTCTGACTAGTTTGGTGTTTCACTGCAGGGAAGCTATAGTGTGCCTATGTATTTGACTGGTTTTCCACTGTTCCATTTAAAGCAATAAAGCGATCGAAATTTGAACCCCTAGCCATAATCATGCTTTGTCAGAATGTCCGCCCGTCTGTCCGACTGAATTTTTAGATACCTATGGGACACAAACTAGGTCCTGAATATGTATAAGATACTACCAGGTAGTGGATATTCTCTTGCTAACATATCGCGGTTTATTTGGAGGCGTTGTGGCTATGCCAGCCCATCAATTTCAGGCGGTAATGGGATAACAAGTGAGCTTAACTCCGTTGTTTCGATACTGCGTGAGTTTTAATGGGTGCCATTCGCATGGCAAGAGTTCCTTCTCTTGATTATTGAACTTTTTCGGTAATTGTATACCACAACTGTCAACTGCTAAAACACTTCCGAAAATGTCTGGAAAGGTGTCAAACGACGCGTTTTGGCCTTAGTGACAATATTTCGAGGGCGGAAGTTCGATAATCTCGTTACGTCAAGAGATATTTGTCTTGAAGTTTGGATTTTTTAGGGCATGTGCATACATCAGTTAGAATAGCTTTGTATATTATTAACCCTTGTAGATCTATACTCATATTTCTTATTTTCAGGTATATATGATTAAATTGCGGTATGATGGAGTTAGTGTCCTCCAGGGCGAGTGACATTGGTAATTTATATATATATGTTTATTTATATTATTTTGGGGTATGTATACGAGGGTGGGTCCATCTGCTGCCAACTTGTCGTGGCAGGTGGATTAATTTTCAGTGGCCTTTCTGCGTTAGGTTCTCTCTGGCCTCGTTCGCGAGTGCAATTAGGTTTTCTTTGGCAGAATGGTTCGACCTTCTGCGTTAGGCTTTCTTGTGTCCTCGTTAAGGGTAGCGAGTGAAGGGTGGAAGTTTGGGATATGGGAGATGGTAGGGTCTTGGTTGGAGGTGGAGTGGATGGTTAGGATGAGGTAGCGGGCCTCTCGCCATCCATTCCTTCCATAGGGAGCAGAATCAGTTTGACCAACGGTCTTCTGATCTGGCCCTTTTCGGTGACGAGGTCCACTACACGCACTCGGTTATCTTCGCCGGGGTGTACGTGGGTAACTCGACCGAGCCTCCATTCATTCGGAGTCAAGTTGTCTTCTTTGATGACAACAAGATCCCCCACCTTAATGTTTTGTTTCGGATGCTTCCACTTCACTCGTTTTTGAAGTTCGGATAAGTATTCCACTTTCCCTCGCCTGCAGAGGTTGTTGCTTTGATATTGCGCAGGCCTGCGCTCTCTTTTCCTCCACGGAAGTATAGTATTGTGGTATTCGTGTTCTTGCACTGGCCATTGTGAGTTGTCTTCTTGTAACCAAGAAGGTCCCTGCCACCCCAAAGAATGGTAGAACGACACTATATTTCTGGTTGGATTGGGTGCGTCTACACGCCCGGTTAGTATCCAACCGAACACCGTTTCTTGAGCGAGAAGCGTACTTAGTACATTCTTTTTTAGTCCGCTCCGTATTAATTGCGGATATATATCTCCGCCAAGTATGAGATCTACCTCTTCATTAACGTAGAATCTCTTATCTGCCAAGACTAAGTCTGGGAATGCCTGCATAGTCGTTGCGTCGATATGGCAGGATGGCAGATTCCCAGTTAGTTTGGCTAGAATTAGCACAGAAGTTTTTAGGCTAAAGCAAGGGTCCACTGGTGAACGGAGTTCAATGTGGGAGGCCGCCTTGACTTGAGCCGACACAGCATTAGTGATACCCGAAACTTGGGCATGCATCCTTTTTGCTGGTAAATTGATTCGGCGTTTCAGTCGTTCCGTCATGAACGAGCATTCTGAGCCAGAATCGATAAGTGCTCTTGCTGGGAAGTCTGTACCATTATGATGAATGGTGACTCGAGCTGTCCCTAGCAGCACACCTGCACTTGAATGTACATGGCAAGATTTTACATTTCGGTAAGAATCCGAGCTTGAGTTTGAAACTTCCCGTCTCTGTTGTGCCTGTTGAGAAGTAGAGGCAGCATTATCAGCATTGTACTGATTCGGGCTGCTAGTTGCCTGCGTCTGTAGAGACTCCGCATGCAGGAGCGTATGATGTCGAGAGTGGCATTTGTTGCAGTCGTACGAACTGCTGCACTTCGACACTGTATGTCCTGGGGATAGGCAGTTTAGGCAGCCCTTGGTGGATTTAACGAAATTAATTCTCTCCACCGGCGTTAATTTTAGAAACCGGGGACAATTTCGCAATCTGTGGGAATTTGATTTACATTTTGTGCACAGTAACTTTGTGACATTTGCTTGGTATGCACCAAGTCTTTTTGTAGGAGTTTCGTTGGCAGGTCGCATACTCTGCGGTTTCTGCGCTTTCGAAGAAACCCCTATGAACCCAGACACTGTTTCAAGTGTCTGGAAGCGGTTGGACAAAAATTGGTCCATATCCTCCCACTTGGATATTTCCACTTTATGGTCTATGCTTTGTTCCCATAGACCAAGCGTACTTTCCGGCAATTTAGTCGAACACAGGTATGTAATAATTGCGTCCCAGTTGGAAGTGTCAATTTTATGACTTCGCAAGGACGAAAGGCAATTATTTATTTCGCGTTGCAATGTTTTAATTGCGCTACCACACTCACTCTCTACCTTTTTTAAGTTGAACAAAATTTGGAGTTGCGAGTTCACAAGTATACGTTTATTTTCGTATCTCTCGCATAAGTTTCTCCACGCGATATCGAATCCCTCATTTGTAAGCGGACATTTTTTGACAATATCTTTTGCCTCACCTTGTGTTTTATTGTTGAGATGGAAAAGTTTCTCAACAGGTGTTAGGCGCTTATTCAAGATATAAATGGCAGTGAACATGTCACGAAATGTTGGCCATGACAAGTAATCGCCCTTGAAGACTTCAGTACCAGGGAGGCAGGCGGATACTGTGCTCAAATTCTGGCTTTTCTTCCGTTTTGGAATCGGGTTTTGTTAACGCCGCTTGGCGTGTAGCCATGTCTGACATGCAGCGTAAATAGATGGCGTATGCCTTTTTGTATTTTAATTTCACTGCTACTATGTCAGAAGCTTCTAACTTATTTGAGTTTAACAACTCATCTTGGGCCGTTCTCGTTTTCCTCCACATTGACTTCAAGTCCTCTTGTTGAAGGCCAAGAGTAAACTTGGTGTGGGCGGAATCCTCTATGTCACTATAGTCGGCTTCGAATTCACTGATCGTGTCAGCCAACCTAATGAAACTGTCCATATTTTGGATTTTGAGGAATTAGAATCAAAACCAAACTAGAAAAATAGCTTGAGGTACGAGAAATGCTCAATCGTACAATATAATTCTTAAAAAAGGGTAAAGGCCGTATGTACCCCAGGAAAATCAAACTTCAAATCAAATTTTTTACCATAAATGAAAGCAGAGTCTTTAAAATCTTATTAAATTTTATTTATTTATTACAGACTTGGCCGTATCGTCTGAATAATTTGTTTAAACTCGACAATAAATTCAAATTTATAATATTTGATTAACTCGCCACCCACACGCTATCGGGGATATGTTTATATATATATGTATACGTGTATATATGTGTTGCCGCAATAACGAATGTAAACAAAGAAAACACAAGTAAAGTGCGCGGTGTATCAAAACGAGCGAATAAGTGAATGTTTAAGTGGATATTTTGTGCGAATAAATGAAAATTAATTAAACTAGTAAGGAAGTCTAAGTTCGGGTGTAACCGAACATTAAATACCTAGTAGTGATCTGTTTTGGTATCCTAATTTACTCAGGTCTATTTTAATACATACCTGAAAATTTGTTATAAAGGCAACTGATTGTTTTCGATAAAAACATTTCTATTGTAAGTGGGAAATTAAACTATCACTAAATAACAAAATATAAATAGCTTTCCCCATGTTCATGAAAGGTATGAAAATAGAAAAAATTAATAAAAAAAAGGCAGTAGGGTGTTAACTACTTGTCAGTATATTCTGCGTGTTTGCTATCCGATTTGCGTAATTTTTGGCAGGAGTATACTATATACTATTGGGAAGCATCTCACTAACTTTCATTTAAATACCTTCTTGAAATTTCAAGCAATTGCTTTTGAAAATAGCTGACCTTTTATGCTAAAAAGTGGGCGGCGCCACGCCTACTTCACCAAAATCCACAAAATTTTTATACAGTTCAGTTTTGCTTAAAAAGCTTGTTATGTGTGTAAAATCTTATTTATATAACTTATACAATTAAGGAAATATCGCGATTTTAATTATACGAAGAAATTTTTTAGAACTGTGTTCAAAAAGTGGGCGTGTCCGTTCACCAATTTTGTTTATTTTTACAGCAAAGAGTTAGCTTTATATGTTGAACAATTTCTCTAAATATCGCTTCAATAAGTCAATTTTTACCGGAGTTATGGCATGAAAAGTTTTTTGGAATAATCCCCCATTAAGGGGCGGGGCCACGCCCATTTTCAAAAAATTTTGTGCTTTCGACTTTCTTTGCCCACGAACACTTTAGAAGTGAAATAGAAATGATACACAAGTAGTTTCAGCAAAGTTATAGCATATTCAATATATCTATGATCCTTTTCAAAATCTTTCGTATAAAATTGGGCGTGGACCTAACCCGATTTAAATAATTTTTTTTCGAAATATTGCTTGTATTAATATAAATATGTGTGCTGAATTTTATTTTGCTATCTTTAGCGGTTTTTGATTTATGACTAATAATATTTTCAAATTTGACTTAATCAAAAGAGGGCGGTGCCACGCCCCTTTTTAAAAATTTCTTCAAAAATTAATTTTTTGCGTTAACGCTAAAGTGCACACCAAATTTTATCCTTATAGGTTTATTATGTACTGAATAATCACTCTTTTTGTATTTTCGAAAATATTATATATATAGAAAGTGGGCGTGGCTTTTAACCGATTTTGCCTCTTTTCAATACCGTTCAGAGATATGTAAAAATAAACCTGCATACAAAGTTTCATTGAGATATCTCAAGATTTACTCAAGTTATCGTGTTCACAGACGGACGGACGGACGGACGGACGGACGGACGGACGGACATGGCTCAATCAATTTCTCTTTTCCTCCTGAACATTTTGATATATATAAGTCAATATCTATCTCGATTCGTTTATGCCGTTACATACTACCGTTAGGCCAATGAAGTTAATATACCTTGTGTGCGAAGCACTACTAGGTATAAAAAGGCAGTAGGGTGTTAACTACTTGTCAGTATATTTTGCGTGTTTGCTATCCGATTTGCGTAATTTTTGGCAGGAGTATACTATATACTATTAGGAAGCATCTCACTAACTTTCATTCAAATACCTTCTTGAAATTTCAAGCAATTGCTTTTGAAAATAGCTGACCTTTTATGCTAAAAAGTGGGCGGCGCCACGCCTACTTCACCAAAATCCACAAAATTTTTATACAGTTCAGTTTTGCTTAAAAAGCTTGTTATGTGTGTAAAATCTTATTTATATAACTTATACAATTAAGGAAATATCGCGATTTTAATTATACGAAGAAATTTTTTAGAACTGTGTTCAAAAAGTGGGCGTGTCCGTTCACCAATTTTGTTTATTTTTACAGCAAAGAGTTAGCTTTATATGTTGAACAATTTCTCTAAATATCGCTTCAATAAGTCAATTTTTACCGGAGTTATGGCATGAAAAGTTTTTTGAAATAATCCCCCATTAAGGGGCGGGGCCACGCCCATTTTCAAAAAATTTTGTGCTTTCGACTTTCTTTGCCCACGAACACTTTAGAAGTGAAATAGAAATGATACACAAGTAGTTTCAGCAAAGTTATAGCATATTCAATATATCTATGATCCTTTTCAAAATCTTTCGTATAAAATTGGGCGTGGACCTAACCCGATTTAAATAATTTTTTTTCGAAATATTGCTTGTATTAATATAAATATGTGTGCTGAATTTTATTTTGCTATCTTTAGCGGTTTTTGATTTATGACTAATAATATTTTCAAATTTGACTTAATCAAAAGAGGGCGGTGCCACGCCCCTTTTTAAAAATTTCTTCAAAAATTAATTTTTTGCCTTAACGCTAAAGTGCACACCAAATTTTATCCTTATAGGTTTATTATGTACTGAATAATCACTCTTTTTGTATTTTCGAAAATATTATATATATAGAAAGTGGGCGTGGCTTTTAACCGATTTTGCCTATTTTCAATAGCACTCCGAGATAAGTGAAAAGGAACCTGCATACCAAATTTCATTGAGATATCTCAAGATTTACTCAAGTTATCGTGTTCACAGACGGACGGACGGACGGACGGACGGACGGACGGACGGACGGACGGACGGACGGACATGGCTCAATCAATTTCTCTTTTCCTCCTGAACATTTTGATATATATAAGTCAATATCTATCTCGATTCGTTTATGCCGTTACATACTACCGTTAGGCCAATGAAGTTAATATACCTTGTGTGCGAAGCACTACTAGGTATAAAAAAACTAAGTGACTTTATTTAATAAAACTAACTAGCCTTCGGTTGAATTGCTGTGCGTGTTTATCGCTAAAAAAGTGGAAAACTGAGACGAAACGAACAACCGAAAGGCTACGTGAATTTACTGTGACAGTGAGGTTATGTTACCTCAGCAATTACAATGTTAATTATTGAAAAACTTTTAAATAATGCACTCACTAAACAAATTCACTTTTCGCACTTATGTTTTGAGCACACTCGCGGGCGACACTTTTTTAAATATAAATATTCGAATTCGTTTAACAAAAAAAAAATAGCAACACCAAAAAACAAGTGGCAAGAAATATACAACTTACGTGCTTTGATGTGGTGATCGGCAGAGTATGTTGTATGTATATGTTCTATGCTGTTGTGGCAGCTTCTTTGCGGCAGTGTTATATGGCTGTGTGTGGCTCAGTGGATTTATTCAACGAAGACTGTTAGTAAAATCAAATATTTGCGATGAATTGTTGAAATCTTCGATTTTGTTTTTTGTTGTTGTTGTGGACTGTATAGGCTGCTTGTAATTCGCTTCTACGGTGAGAAAGGACCATGAACAAATCGGATGCGGTGGTTCTTAAGAGCGGCCGTGGCTCGGACGCACCTCGGTCGATTTGTGATTTAGTTAGAAAAGAAAATAAAAAGAACGAGAATTCTCGTTATAAAGTGGCCGTATATTTGTTAGGAAATTTATAATTTTACAAGTTGGTTTTACCTTAAATATTGGTTGCTGGGGTGGCCGTGATGTGGTTTCGTCAACGCTCGCTGGAAAAGTAGACGGTTGTCCAGTCGCGGACAACCGTTGACCCCGAATTTCAGCCTCCGGTTTTAAGGGGAGGTGAACCGACACATGCACACCCACATGCATGTATATGTTTGCTGACAAACATGAATATGCATGGATGTACATACATACATGTGGGCGGCTTGGTGTTGGGGTTTTGTATAAACAAAAGTGACATTAGGGTGGTGCATTTTTTTTAGACTTTAGGCATCGGGCCTAAACAGTGATTGTTTTCACATTATTAATTTGAATGATATTGAAAGGATCCTTGTTTACAAGTATTTGATTTGAAAATTTTACACAGAACTTTTCTGCTATTGACAGCTCTAAATTAACTCTCGAATATGAAACTTTGGAGTATTCTTTTAACATTTTATTTTTACTTTCATTCCTCATACACCATAAATCCTTCAAAGGGCCAACTGCCCTTCTAATAGAGCCATAATGTGTTATGTTATGGTGTTTTGGTTTTAAATTAGTTTAAAGCAATCCATATACATTTTATGGTGCTCAGATATAATGCAAGTCAAACTTATAAGTTCTGCGTTACTAAAGGAATCTTTCAATAAAAAATCTATCAACTCTTTCAGCTTGATAATATACCGCCATACTTTATTTTTTTGAGGAACGAATTCGCCTACGAAAAGAGTGAAATAGCGCAAAAAAGAAAATGTTTCTTTGGCTGAAAAGCTCAGTTTATTTTGTTTTAAGTGCACTAATTTAATATGAAGCTCAATGGAACCGTATTCAAAGGTTATTATTTTGTCATTTAAGACGTTGATTGAAAAAAATTTTTTTTCTAATAACAATACTAATAACAATACATACTTAAATTTTTTCTCTAAATTATTTCTGTTTTACCTGGTTGAATATTTCCAATTCTGGTGAGTTAATTTTAGTGGTTGGTATATCATAAAAAAAATGTTGAGCAAAGTTCCAGAAAATTGTGTTTTCAAAGGGGTATTCTAGGTTGAAGACGAAAAAACTCTTGAAATAGGTATCAAACGCATTAAACGCGTCAGCAAAAAGATAAACTAGGCTTTCCACGATTAAAACATATTGATTTGAATTGATATCATCTCGATCCTTAAGAACAATTAGAAATGGTTGAAAACTTATATTCTTGCTCACACAAAATTCTTTCCGCTTATTTATAGTGCTTTGTATGTCAGCAGCGCTGTTTATTGCAACGACGAAGGAATTCCAAGCATCGCCTGTGCTAACCTTCCACGTTTGCTTGTTAATGTTTTTTCTTGCCGCAGGCTTAAAAATTGCTGCCAGCACCTTCGAGACTTCAATTAGTTCTAAATCTAGGAAAAAATTCAAAAATAGTAATTAAATTAGTTCTTCATTTCATAAGATTAAATTGTTTTCAGGGTTGCGTGATTTTTTTGAATGAATCACGAATCCAAAAATAAAATGTATCTTTGATTTGGATTCAAATCACAATTAAAAAGGATCTTTTATTTAAATCAGGATTCAAATCACAATTAAAAAGTATCTTTTATTTGAATCAGGATTAAAATCACAAATAAAAAGTATCTTTTATTTGAATCAGGATTAAAATCACAAATAAAAAGTATCTTTTATTTGAATCAGGATTAAAATCACAAATAAAAAGTATCTTTTATTTGAATCAGGATTCAAATCACATTTAAAAAGTATCTGAAAGTGTTTCTTTTACCTTTGTTTATTGACAGATTATTTATGATTGTTTTAGCAGCTGGAAATTTAACTAGGTTTTTGCATACTGCTATGATGTTATCCTTCAGTGAAGTCCAGTTGTTAAAAAATAAGTTTGACTTTTCCGGGTGCAAATTTTTAAAGTCAATATCGATCTAAATATAAAAATATAAATTTTGTAGGTATATATTACTACTATATGCCCATATTTTATGGCAATTTTAAGGTTTTTTACCAAACGATATCCGTTACTAAGCGCATACAGCGGCCAGTCAGACAGTATAAATTGTAGCGGATGGATATTAATGTCCTGGCGCCGAAGAGCAAAGCTGGAGCTCCATTTCAATTCCTCCGTTTCCCAAGGCGAATTTCTTGCTTGAAGATAAATTTTATCTTCTGGATCGATTTCCGATAGCGAAAGAGCATTTACTTCTCGACTTTCCAATTCGAGTTTATTTGTTGTGCTTACGCGGAGATATTTTTTAAAAAACCCGGATTTTCGAAAGGCTCTGGACATCGAACGGTATTTGTTGTACAGTTTTCCGTTCCACTTTTCCTTTTGAAAATTGTAATATATGTATTTATTGCTTAAAAGTTGAACTTACAAATTTGGCGGCTGAGCACAGAAGAAAGAGAATATGTAAAACATGTGCATACGCAAACGTCAGTGCTTAGAACATGTGGATTGCAAATCAGCTGATTAGCTTTTGTGTATTGTATTATGAGTGTCGGTCAATTAAGATGCCACACTAGAATATATGTACTTATGCCTGTTGGTACGTTTTACGTACAGTCACTCTCATAAATAAGTATACACCCCTTTTTGGCAGCTCTCACAAGTTTTGACTTCGACAAATTTATTTTAACTAATTTTCTTTAAGAAAGTTTCTCATGATCTAACACATAAACCTTAAATTATATTTTCAAAATATGTGAATAATTCGCAAAATTTCGACGAATTTTCATGCAAATTTTCAACTTTGACCTCAGAATTTTTAAAATTTTTTTGAGTATGCAGATTTGTAGGCCATTTAATTTCAGTATAATAAGGTGTAAGTCTTAAGTCCGTGAGAACTTCCCCTGATTTTTAGGAATTTTTGTTCTGAAGAGCTTCATTGTCTTTTTCCATATAAAAAAAATTACGTTCATAAATGTATATGGAGGAAAATCCTAAAGTCCCGAGGAAAAAAAATTCCTAAAAATCAGGGGAAGTTCTCATGGACTTAAGACTTACACCTTATTATACTGAAATTAAATGGCCTACAAATCTGCATACTCAAAAAAATTTTAAAAATTCTGAGGTCAAAGTTGAAAATTTGCATGAAAATTCGTCGAAATTTTGCGAATTATTCACATATTTTGAAAATATAATTTAAGGTTTATGTGTTAGATCATGAGAAACTTTCTTAAAGAAAATTAGTTAAAATAAATTTGTCGAAGTCAAAAATTGTGAGAGCTGCCAAAAAGGGGTGTATACTTATTTATGAGAGTGACTGTATACAGTGTTACACTTTCCCCTCTTTAGTGTTCGTATTACATAACTAGGTACAAATCTTTAATTCAACGTTGTACTCCATTCTTATAAAATAAAGTATATGTTTAATTTACATTTTGTTTCTGGCTCTTAAATTGTATTTTTTTGTTTCGGTTTCATTAGCCTTTCTATTTTCATTAGATTTTTCCTGAATGTCCTTGCTACCTAAGGCCTCATTTCCCGAGTCTTTGGCCATGTTTACTTCAATTTGTTGCTCCGATTGTATTCCCGGATCTTCAGGTATCGAATTAGACTTTTCAGGAGAAATCTTAAGTGTATAATCGTCTAACAAACTAGAATCATAACTTTGATTTTCATTTTCTTTCTACTTTATCATTTGATTTATATGCCTTTTCCAAGGTTTACTTACATTACAAACTGTTATAAGATATCTTTGCTTTCCAAGTCGTTTAATTATTGAACCTTTAGACCATGAAACCTTGCCCGGAACCGAATAGTTTTTTGTTACAACCATTTCTCCTATTTTGAGTTCGGTATTTTTGGCGCCGGAGTAAAATTTCTTTTGGTCGGCCTGACTTTTTAAAACTTTCTTTTCCACACATGCTTTAGATGTCTCTTCTACTTGTCGTTTAGGATTTATGAGATCCAACCGCGTTTTCAGCTGTCTACCAAACATAAGCTGAGCAGGAGAGACACCTGTGCTTGTATGCTTCGTATTTCGATAGTCGAGCAGGAATCTTAAAACAATATTCCGAAACTGTGAAACATCCGACGTGTACAAACTCTTCTTTAAAACGTTTTTCATTGTCTTTACTACATTCTCTGCTTGTCCGTTTGTAGCGGGATGCCCCACTGGGCTTGTGATATGAGTGATTGAATTTTTGCTAACGAAGTTTTTGAATTCTTTCGACATAAACGCGGTACCATTATCTGAAACGATTTTTTGCGGTAACCCGAATCTAGCAAACAGCTCTTTCAATGCCAAAATCGTTGCACTACTTGTTGTATTATTTCCCATGTCCAAACACTCAGCCCACTTACTGTAACTATCAACTACTACCAAACACCACCGTTTACAAAAGGGTCCAAAAAAGTCAATGTGTATGCGATACCATGGCTGTTTTGGCCATTTCCACGAAATAAGTTTTTTCTTTCTTGGATTAGCGCAGTTCATTAAACAGGGTTCACAAGCGCTAACGAGCCTTTCTAAATCTTTACTTTGATTTGGCCACCAGCAGCTTTCTCTCGCCATGGATTTTATTTTACAAACTCCCATGTGCGTATCATGCAGAAAATTAGCTACCCTGGTTCTGAGTGTTTCCGGAATTACGGTTCTGTAACCCCAAAAAACGCATACGTTTTCTTCTGATAACTCCAACCTACGTACAAAAAATGGTTTTAACAAGGAATCCGTAATTTTATCTGGCCACTTCGTTTGGATGAATTTACTCACTTTCTGCAACAACTCATCTCCTAAAGATTCCTTCTTAATCAGTTCTGCATTTACTGGAGAAGAGTTGACTTCATTAAAGAAATTCAGAGCTACGTTATCAAGGAGATCACCAGATTCTTTTATTATACCCGAAGGATTTCTAGAAAAATAATCCGCTACATTTTCATTCGATCTGATGTGCTTGATTTCAAAATCGTATCCTGACAAGGTTATCGCTATGCGTTGTAAACGGTTAGCTGCATAAACTGGAATCCCCTTCTTTGGGTTAAAAATGTAATGCAATGGCTTATTATCCGTTACCAGCTTAAAATGCCTACCGTACAGATAATTATGAAATTTCTTAACCCCAAACAAAATTGCTATGGCTTCCGTATCTAATTGTGAGTAGCGCATTTCCGCAGCGCACAATTTCCGTGAAGCGAATTCAATGGGTACCTCATACCCTTCTGCAGTTACCTGCGACAAAATTGCACCAAGTCCTACTGGACTTGCATCGACGGTTAACTTCGTTTCGTAACCTGGGTTGAAATGCGCTAGACATTTATCTGCTTTCAATGCCGCTTTTAAGCGGTCAACCGATTTTTTACATTCCTCTGTAAAGCTAAATGTTTCATCTGCCTTCAGCAATTTATACAAAGGCGCACACATATTTATGATATTAGGAATGAACTTCCTGTAAAAATTCAAAACACCCAAAAAAGCCTGCAACTCTTTGACATTGTTTGGATACTGCATCCTATCGATTTCTTTTACCTTGTCCGGATTCGCATGCAAGCCGTGTTTGTCGATTACATGCCCAAGGTATGTTATTTCTTTGGCAAAAAATTCACACTTGTTCCATGCTAACTTGAACCCCGACTTTTCTAATACTTGCAGTACTTTGTCAACTCGTTCAATATGAGTTTTCCTATTTGGAGCTGTAATTAGAATATCATCCAAAAACACTACCGTTCCCTCTAAATCAGGCCCAGGCATTCAGTGGTACAATTGTCCGTATAATTGAGAACCAAATTCACACAGATTATTACGCTCTTTGCTTGCTTCGCTTGTGTGAGCGCACTGATAAACGAAATGCTGTCGTTTGTTTGTGTTCAGTGTCTTACTAGCAAGCAATGAAGCAACAGGTTATGCGGAAGTATTTCACTAATGCGCAACAATTAATTTATTCAAAATGAATGAATATATTAATTATTTCATGATAAAAAATGCGTTTGAACAAATGCAATGCATATTATGCTACAAATGTTTCTCAGGGAATGTACGTGCCATTATGAAATGTTTCATAAAAATATAAAACAATTAGAATTGAGTAAAAAAACGGACATATTTGAGAAAAAAAAACATTTATTTTTGACAAAAATTAAAAACTGGTTGCCTGAAAGGAAAAACTTGGGGCGAGAGAATAAATGTACAACGAAGCTTAAGACTGAGTTGTCTTCTTTAGTCTCGTTAAATTTAGTAAAGCAGGGTAGGCCATTTAGTGATGGTAAATTTATAAAAAATATTTTGGAAAAAGTATTTATTAAATTAAATTATGGTACTGATTTTGTTAAAACTGTACCTCTATCTTCCCGAACTATAGCGCGCCGTGCTGATCACCTGGGCATATGCATTAAAAATAAACTCCAAAAAATTTTAGAGAGTTGTAAATTTTTTTCCATATGCCTAGGTGAAGGTACGGACATTAATGATGTGTGCCAACTGGATATTTGTATTCGAAGTATAACTGCCGATTACAAAATTAATCAAAGCTTATTTTCCATTGAAAGTTTCTATGGCAATGAGACAGGAAACGAGAGTTAGGATACCGGAATATGCAATATCTGTTTAACTGATAAAGATATAATGCTAAAATTTAGTACACTCATTCACCTGATGATGTTATTAGTGATGTTTAAAGGTTTTTTGGTAATATTTTGGAAAATGGGCGTGGCACCGCCCACAAGTGAATAAACAAAATATCAACATTTCACTATTAACAAGCCACTGTGAAAGTATCATAAAGATCTGCAATGAAAACTAATCTTCAAATAGGGACAAACAACATAATAAAATCCGTGCCCACTTTTTTAAAATTATGAAAAGATCTGTATATCAAAAATTTCACAAAATACGTTAAAAGTTATGGGCATGGCACGCCTTATTTTCCAAAGTTATATACAGGACATGGTATAACCCTTGAATAGATCGATTGAGTAGTTTTGGCTCATGTAAGCGGTTAATGCTTTATAAGCAAGGGGCGTGGCTGCGCCCACCAAATTCGCTATTGTTTAGGCTGGGAATAGATTGGTTTTTAAAATGGGCGAAATCGGATGAAAGCCACGCCCCCTTTTTCTGAAAACTAACGCTGGGTATTTAATGTTCGGTTCACCCGAACTTAGACTTCCTTACTTGTTTTTTTTTATTGTTTTCATAGGTTAATTTTGATGGAAAAATGAAAAATTTCTGAAAGTCCAAAATCTTCAAATTTTCAGGTAAGGCTTCAGAAAATAATTGTTAGCTTAGTTGTTGTTATCAAAACTAATTCATGTGGGTAATCGTTTACGTGGGGTACCGAGCGCTAATACGCGTCGAAAATGTCGGGAGAGGTATCAAAAGACGCGTTCTCGTCTCAAGGGCGTGAATATAACTCCGCTCAACCAATATTTTCATTGTTTTGGAAAATATATGTGAAAAACTGAAAAATGACCCAGGTTTAGGGTGTACAGTGAAACCAAAACAAATAGTTCTGCCTTCTTAGGCGTTGGAATAATGATTGTCTTTATTCAAATAATTTTCTCTTATTTATACAAAATTATTCTAAGCATTTGCTTATACATATTTACTCTAATTCTTACATAGACTTATTTACTCTAAGTCTAACGCTATGCACATATGTATGTACATATATTCATATGTGCATAGCTCTGTGTTGATATATCTCAGTGCAGTCACCAACGTACACACAAACATATCTATAGCGGGACTGAGCAATGCAGTCGCATACATACATATATATATGTACTAAGCGTGGAGCTGGCAGTGATGCAGTCACACACATTCACACATATGTGACCAGCATATGCCCTGCCAACCA